>CAUYQG010169519.1:0-11789 GCA_963574415.1 Tarsius wallacei | reverse complement strand
TGCAGTGGCCGCTTCTGGCCACCGCAGCCTCGACCTGCTGGGTTCCGGTGATCCTTCTGCCTCAGCCTTCCAAGTAGCTGGAACTACAGGCACACGCTACCACGCCTGGCTAATTTTTTTGATTTATTGTAGAGATGAGGTCTCGCCTGGCAGGTCTCGAACCCGCGGGCTCAGGCAATCCACTCACCTCAGCCTCCCAAAGCACGGGATTACAGGCTGAGCCACCGAGCCTGGCTATGATGTGCTATTTTTAAAATGCTGGTGCCCATGGTTGTTATTTTTTGTTGTTGTTGTTGTTAGAATAGCAGGTTAATATGTAGTGAGAAAAAAATAGGATCCAGTGGATATAATTTATAGGCTCTTAGCACAATTCTTGATACAAAATTCCTTAGTTTTACAGATCAATTAATAGCATTTGGGATGACCTACGGAAAATCTAACAAGCAATAAAATTACCAAATCTTCAGTCAATAAACAAATATAAAATTATTGCAATGAAAAGAGACACATACATATAAGAAAGCACATAGGAGTCTGGTCATTATAAACTGTTCTAATGAACTTAATTATTGGAGTTGGTGGCAGTGGCCCACTTCTGGTGAAATGTAATTTAGAAATGGCCACCCCTGTAGAGGGACAAAATGAATAAAGACCTGATGTGCTATTTTTATTTATTTATTTATATTTATATTTTTATTTTTTGAGTTGGAGTCTGAGCTGCTTTAAGTGGTCTGGGAGACTACCTTACTGAGTTAGTTGACTTATGAACATTCATTTAGGACGTGTACATTTTATATATTACCTTGTCCAGATCCATTAACCTAGCAATTCTTTAGTGCATACGACTGTTGTCTATTAAAGACTTCTTCACTAGGATGATGACATGATCTGACAAACTCCTATAAATGCAACTTCAGAAACAATTTAACATTTTAGTCAATTACTATCAGAAGAACAGTTCAACATGAATACTACCAAAACCCAAATTGCAATTATTTTGCAGACCAATGAAAATAAAATTACTCCAGATATAGGTTAAGTAATCCTGATAGACCCTTCAGGACTTAATCCTGTAAACACTCTATTGAGCAGTACAGAGGTAACTACTTTCTTTTATTTTTATTAAAGAGGAGGTACAAAACTAATTAATCTTCAAAATCTCTCAAGTCAAGGTTATCCTTAAACTGTTTTTTGATATAGAACTACAGAATTTTGGTCAAGCATTTGAGCATTTGAGCAGACCCAAAGAGGTGTCTGGTGATGTTTCAGCTCTGGCAGAAGACTCTTATACAACCTTCTGCACCCCCAGACCCACCTCTGCCGAACAGAGAGGTGGCTTACCACCTGTGAAGAGTACAGGTCAGGTTTCCACCTTGTGTAACACATACTGACTTTTATTGTTTTATGCCTAGCATCCAAAATATGCAGAACTCCTTAAATAAATCAGTATGCATTTGCTTTAGATGCTTGCAAATTATTCTAATTTTGATGAGTTCCCTAGATCACTGAAAAACTCAAATAACTGATAATTGAAAGGACCAGCCAAAGGTATAACCTAACATTCATTTTTATAGTGTTCTAAAGTAAATTCTGAAACATAGGGCTTTTGAAATGTTTCCAGAAAAAAGGGTTCAGTTTTGAGTGAGTTTGGCAAAGCTGCCCATTGCAATTCCTTTTTGGATATTTGTGATGCACATTAGCATATTAAAAGCCTTGAGAATTTCTACATAAATAAACCTACTTTAACTTTGTTTGATAGAATTTAAAAAAAAAAACCACAGTCGACAATAGACTTCTTTGTATACAGACTGCTCATGTGGAAGCAGATCAGGATATGTCACCCAGAAATATGCCATTTTGGCATAAGGATTATTTTGAGCTGAAGGAAATTGAGAAACAGTAGATGCAGGAAAAACTCTGTCTTTACCATAACAGCTTAAAAGCAAGTCATATATTTTTCCTATGAGAAAGGTACCCTTTCCTTGTACCAGGAAGGTGAGAACTCTTTTTTTTTTTTTTGAGTTGGAGTCTCACTCTGTCGCCCAGGCTGGAGGGCAATGGTGCACTCACAGTCACCACAGCCTTGACTTGCTGGGCTCCGGCAATCCTTCTGTCTCAGCCTTCCAAGTAGCCGGAACTACAAGCACACGCCACTACGCCTGGCTAATTTTTTGATTTATTGTAGAGATGAGGTCTCACCAAGTTGCCCAGGCTGGTCTCGAACCTGTGGGCGCAGGCAATCCTCTCACCTCAGCCTCCCAAAGTGCTAGGATTATAGGCATGGCCACTGCACCCGCTATTTACCATTTTAAAGAAGGGTAACAAAATGTAACAATGTGACTAGACACAGGAAAGGGAATTTTAGATCCCAGGGCCAATAAATTATGGAAAAGTGACTAGGAACTATATGGAAGAAATGAATGGAAGATAAGTGTTATTTTAAGATCTCACCAGGAAGATGAGACCAGCCTAGGCAACTTGGCAAGACCTCATCTTTACAATAAATCAAAAAATTAGCCGGGCGTGGTGGCACATGCCTGTAGTTCCAGCTACTTGGAAGGGTGAAGCGGAAGATCGCCTGAGCCCAGAAGGTCGAGGCTGCGGTGGCTGTGAGAGTGCCACTCCACTCCAGACTGGGAGACAGAGTGAGACACCAACTAAAAATAAAATAAAATAAAATAAAATAAAATAAAATAAAATGATAAATAAATGCTAGGTGCAGTGGCTCAAACCTGTAATCCCAGCACTTTGGGAGGTCAAGGAGAAAGGATTTCCTGAGCTGAGGGGTTCGAGATCAGCCTGGGCAACTTGGTGAGACCTCGTCTCTACAATAAATAAAAAAATTAGCTGGGCCTGGTGGCACGTGCCTGTAGTTCCAGCTACTTGGAAGGTTGAGGTGGAAGGATTGCCAGCAGGTCGAGGCTGAGGTGGCTGTGAATGTGCAACTGCACTCCAGCCTGGGTGACAGAGTGAGACTCCAACTCAAAAATAAAATAAAATAAAATAGTAAATAAAATCCTGAGTCTACTTTTTTTTTTTAGGTTTTTCACTTCTTTTCTGTGATGCTCCTGTGCATATCAAAATATTAGCATCAGTAAAAATCGTATGTCTTTTCTCAAGTTAATCTGTCTTTTTTCAGTTAAATTCATAGGCCCCAGTCACTGAACCCAAAAGGATAAAGTTTTTTTCCTTCTCTACAATTTCCAAAGGACGAGTTTCTATCCCTTTGGGAGACACTGAATTAAAACAAAATAAAATATTCATATAATGAAATAAAGTATAATTATACCAGAAAATCTAAGCTATGGAAAACTATTATAATTGTGTATAAAACTTACCTTAAGCCAATCAAAAGTCAAAGCAGAAAGGGAAATAGGTGTTTTATACACCTTTCCTTTAGCTAATAAAAGGCATACACATGTGTCAGGAAAGACATGCTTTCTTAAACTAAGTAACTGAATTTTCATCCAAGTATCATTTATGTTTGTGTTAATGTTTTGCTTGAAAATATTTTTGTATCTTTACAAAATATTGGTGTTTGAATTATTTTCCTTTTCATTTTTTCTTGATGTATATTACTGCAATGGCTAAGAACGTATCTAGGATTCAGTGTTTGTTCATTCTACAAGCATTTGCTGAATGCCTATGTGGTTTCAATAGGCAATGCAAAGGAAAACAGGAGACGCCTATGACATTCTAGGAAAAACCAAGTATGCCTACGAGATAACTGTGGACAACTGACTAATCCTTTAAAAAGTAAGATCTAATCAAATGCCATAACAATGCCAAACTCCAGTTATGAAGCTTCAATCCTCAGCTCCAGAGATGAGGTTGTTTAAAGGAAGTCCAGCACTGTTCAGATGGACAGCTCCTCAGTGGGCACTGTTGGGGGTGGAGTGGAAACCCAACTTTGGAAGGAGAGGCTAGCATTTCCCACTAAATACTGGGGAATCAGGCAAGTCAAAATTTGTAGGCTTTGGGTTCTTCACCTGTAAGTTGAGGATGCTGAATCAGATGACTTATAAGAGCATACACCAGCATTCATTTGTAACAGCTACTGATAATTAGGAAAAAATTTAAAATGTTATTTCAAGGGTTTTTTTCCTGATCCAAAGTGCACATGGAACTGACAACCATTATATTTGATTTTGATCCAGTGACTGGTATTACCTCCTAGAGAAGGGAGAGAACACATCATTTTACTATTATGTGCCATGCCTTGTGCTTAAACACTTGACATACATTAAGAATAGGTATTTTACAAGCACTTACTCTTGACATATATTTGTACTGTGCTGTCATATGTTTCTTATATAATAATTCACCATAAACAGCAGGAACTACATTTGACATAAGCTTTTAAAAAGTCATTTATTAGTATATTTTTTGCTGGTTAATGCTTGGTTTGGGGAAACAATTTTTCAGTCCTAAGAACTCTGCTTCTACAGAAAAATGCAATTCATGTTCCGAGTTCTTGCTAGTAGCCTGGCTCTGATTGTAGGCAATGACCACTGCTCTTCAATGTAGCCCTGAGTATCAACTACCATCAGTTACCAGTGTAGATGGTAACTGGGTGAAGATGCTTCCTGGAAGGGAATTTCAGAATCTGGGGGGTAAACTGGGAGAAATAAAATGGAAAATGTCCCTCATTTATTTACAGTAAACATCAACTATACTCCCCCCCCCATTTTCCTTTCTTAGACTGTAATTGAGGTAGGAGGGAACAGTAGGATAAAAGAATGTACACTTACTAAGGACAGATACTTTTTTGACGGTGCGAGTTTATACAAGTTGAACATAACACAATTAATTAACTACGAAAGCCATTACTGGTCATACCTAATTACAAAAAGAAAAGCAGATGTTCCTCAGGGAATACAACTACATTATTTGGGTGTCTGGTTTATTGTAATAATAGGTGATAGAAGTGATCAGGGTACTAAGTATCTTATGCTAAGATAATGTGGTGATATAGAAAGAAATGTCACTATTGTGGGGCTAAATGCAGATAAGGTGCAAAGCTGGAGATACTCAGTGATACTGAGGTTTTATATTTGTACACATAACTGTAACTATCTTTATTACTGAAAATCCTACCAGAAACAGAATTGTGTTTGCAATCTGAAAAATCCTATTACTTCATCTATTTTTTCCCAAAGAAATGTTTTAGAACACAATATTTGAGAATGGGAGTTTCTTAGTTATATAACAGCAATTAAGTCAGAACATATTTTAAACGAATGTCAACAGGAATATGATTAATTTTTCAACCAAATTCTATGATTGTCAAACTTATTATTTTAAAAATAAAATTTTTATAATAAACTTAAAAATTATTTTACCAATCATTTGTAATTATTTTTCATGAACTGTATATTTCTATTTTCATTTGGGTTGTTTTTAAAATTAATTTGTATGAGCTCTTTATAAATTAAGGGAAACGTCCTTTCATTTTAAATAAAAATTTTAAATATTTTTTCCAGCATGTTGATGATCTCTTGATACTACCATATGGAAGTTGTTTTCTTGTTGTTGTTCCCCCTTTTCTTTTAGAGACAGTCTTGTTCTGTCACCCAGGGTGGAGTGCAGTGGCACCATCATGGCTCACCATAACCTCGAAATCTTGGGGTCAAGAAATCCTCCTGCCTCAGCCTCCTGAATAGCTGGTTTTAAAGGCATGTATCACTACACTCAGTGAACCAAAAAAAAAAAAAAAAATTATTTGTAAAAACGGGGTCTCACTACATTTCCCAGGTAGTCTTGAACTCCTGGTATCAAGTAAGCCTCTTACTTTAGCCTCCCAAAGCGCTGGGGTACACCTGGCTTGGAAGTTTTTTTTTTTTTTTTTAAATTTATGTAGTCTCAGCCTGTAATCCCAGCACTTTGGGAGGCCGAGGCGAGTGGATTGCCTGAGCCCATGGGTTCAAGATCAGCCCAGGCAATTTGATGAGACCTCATCTCTTCAATAAAAATAAAAATTAGCCAGGCATAGTAGCGTGCTCCTGGAGTTCTGGCTGCTTGAAAGGTTGAGACGGATGGATCGCCAGAGCCCAGCAGGTCAAGGCTGTGGTGGTCATGAGCAAGCCACTGCACTCCAGCCTGGGCGACAGAGTGAGACTCCAACTAAAAAAAAAAAATTTATATAGTCAAATGGATTCATTTCTCTTTTATGCCTGTGTACATACTTTACACCAAATCGAGATCATATATAATCACAAAATGCTTTGCAATGCTTTTTATTTGATATATCAGAAATATTTTCCCATGTGATCAAATATCTCCACATAAGATTCAGGATGGCCTCACAGTACTCAGTCAGATAGATGCATATATAGTTCAGTTAACCTATCCCCTATTGTGAGATATAGTTGATGTTTTCTACTTTTTTGCAAAAATAAACACAGTAATAATACAGTAACATTTTAGCAGTACATGAATTTAAGCACACAGATGATTTATGGTAAAGTTCTAGTAACAGAACTGCTGTTTTGGTCCATTTGTATTTTCAGCTGGCACATGATAGGACAATATATTGTTGATATGATTGTTTTGATCATTAGTGTTACTCAACTTTTAAAATTTCACTAGCTCTTTGATTTTTTTTCTTTTGTGAATTGTTTCTTCATTCCCTTTTTTGGTCCATCACAAGTTTGTAATTTTACTTAATGATTTGTAAGAGCTTTCTGTATATGAAACGAGCTAACATTTTATTACATTTACAAAGATTTCTTAGCATTTTGCATTTTATCATATCCTGGCCATGTTTTTTGGTTCAGGCCAATAAAACATGAGAAGAGTTTTGCTGGGCATTTCTGAGAAGAAAAGTTATCACTTTTCTGAGAGAATGTTCAAGGACTTCTAGAGGTGACTTGCTTTTAGAACATGGAGGAAACCTGGCTGCTGAAACTGTTAGCAGCCACAAGGGGGAGCCAAACTTAGAACGAAGATGATCCAAGAGAAGAAAGACTGAAGAGGTTTTCTGTTGTTTGAAATAAATCCGCTACTCTCTATGCCAGCATGAATTGCATTTTACAATTTTGCAACTGAACACACTGTGATACAATAGAGTTTTTTAAGAGGCAGAAATTTTAAATGTTTATGCAGGAATACCTATCAATCTTGCTTTTATGACTTCTGTTGCTGCTATAGTTAGAAAGATCTTCCCTACTTTAAAATCAAACATGTGCCCATAAAATGAATGTATGCTATTGTTAAAATGTTAGCTCTAGAGGGATTGGGAGAATTTAATCACAACTAGTATAGGGCCTTTATTTTATAGTCACTCCATGAATGGCGGTGGACTGTGTCTATTCCAGTAGATTATCCATAATTTTAAATGTGTGAAATGCCTACTAAAGTGCTGAATTCTTTGAAATATAAATGAGGCATCAGCCACAGATGGTGAAGATGACAGGAGAAATGTTCCATGTGAATGAACTGAATCCAAGTCAGCACCTGGTCAGGCATTAAGAAGGGCCAGTATTGGAAATCTTTGTAAGACATGTCTTCTCTGAAATAGAGGTGTAAAAAGTCACTGGGAAGTTATCAGAAAATACTGATACACACACACACAAATAAATCTATATTACAAAAGCATAAGCTATAATAAAAAGGTATATGCTACAGTTTTTAATATATTAGTCATAATAAATGAGTAGTTTCATGAAAAGTCATGAAAACCTTAAATTCAGAAAACAAATTCGACTGCTTTTGCTCTTCAAATAAACACCACCCTTAGACTGCCTAAACAGTTATTTCTGTATGTGAACCATGGAAATATTTTAGGATGATCAAAATCTACCCTTCTTTTTGGTCTTCATTCATCTCAACTGGCTTGTGATCAATATTTCATGGAACTCTTCTAAAGCTGCCCTACAGGTGTCCTTCCAGAAGAACCAAAACCCAGACTCTAGCTGAAACCTTGCACAGACATAAACCCTGCCGCACTGGACCCTGAAGAAATGGACGTGCAATAGCATCAAAAAATGATAGAAGCACAGACACTATGGTGATGTTGCTTAAAAGGCCCTTCATCTGTTCAAGCTTGTTCTTGCAGCCTTGCTGTTTAGGTATTTCCTGGCTTGAATCCTCCCTCCTAGGGTCAAATCCTTCACTTTTCCTAGGGTCAAATCCTTCACATTCTTTTGGTCTCAGCTAAATGGCATCTCCTCAGAGAGGTCTTTGCTGACCATTCTAAGATATTTCACTTGTCCTCTGAATGACTGCCCAATCAGCTTTTCTTTCTCTTCATAACTGTTACACACTTTGTAATGATTTGTTTGTTCACTTATGCTTTGTTTTATTCTTTGACTAGAATGCATGCTCCATGAGGACAAGGACTATATTTACTTTATTCATCATTATATTTCCAAAGAATACCTGGCAATAAACACATTTGTTGAATGAATTATTATTGGCTTTATTTATGCCTTTATTTGAAATTTGAAAGAAGACTGGCTTATCTGTAAAAAGGCCCTATGGAGGTGTTATATCCAAGAAGGGCTCAGGAACCTTAGGATATAGGCGCTCACGGAAAAGAAATTGACAGCTTATCCTGTGATATACTGTGAGGATAAGCCAAGCAGACTATGAAACGTTCAAGGAAGAAAATACACAGCAGCTGTCATGTAGTTCTCAAGTCTTCATAGAATTTCAAATTCAGTGTTGATGGTGGATGGTTCTAGGGCAGACTAGCATGAATAAGCATCAATTTGAAAAACTGTTGCCAATTTGCCAGTGAGCAACCTGATGCATGAGTCTGGTTTACATAAAAAATTTTCACTGAAAATGTTAATTCTTTATCATAAATAAGTTCTTTCAGTTACAGTGTGAAAATACAAATATTCTAAATCAAGTTCCTGTTTCTCTGTTCATTCTAATAATAGGATTTTTCATGAAAAACTCTTCTTTATTTTTCCTTTTTTGACAAGTCAACACCACAGTGTCACTGTATTTTATCAAGTGACCAATGAAAATGTGCACATCGTTATTCTCTTGAAGTCAACAAAACCCAGAAAGCACTCATAAGTGCTACTGTGTTTTGTATGTTTTTTTCCACTGGGCCAGTGAGAATGATATACTTCCTCAGTTATTGTAATAAGAAGAAACAAACAAACCAACAAAAACTAGACTGGAAAATTCTATCAAACTTAAATATTATATATTGGTTCTCAAATTTAAAAAAAATCAGATTCTAAGAATTGTGTAAGGAACCAACTCTTGGTTAGATTACTTAGATGAACTAGCTATCTAAGCGTATAGGCCAAAGATGACATAGAAGACACTGTAATTAAAGTAGCTTTGGTTTTAATTCAGCAGTTGATGAGTAATCTCCAGGTCATGTCTCTTTCTGAGAGGCTATCAGCACATATTTTATTCTTACAAAGGGGTTAAAAAGCCCTTGCTTCTTTTTCATACCTTTGTGGAATCTACTACGTAACTATATAATAAGGACAAGAGCCAGGGAACCCAAAGGAGACTCAGTTTCCATGTCTGTAGAGGTTTATTCCCTAAATGAAAAATCATGGAACATGTTTTCTAGGATTATCAGATTCAGACTAAGGGCCAAGTAAATGAGAACTACAGAAAACTGTCCTATTACTAAATAACATTGCTTTTAATTCTGAATTTCCTTCCTCTTCCAAGTAAGCATGTTACTAAATTAGCTTTGGGTTATTGCCACCTACAGAGAACTCGTTACATTATTGTCCAGCAAATACTCACTTCTTCCCTCTTGAAGCAGCTCTAGGACACTAAGGTGGTTTGTGACATAATTGTGGCAATAGCTAACTGATGCAAACCCAAACCAATAATAATACTAGTATTAATAATAATAGCAAATTCATAGTACTTACCAAGTGTTCAAAATAAGTTGAGAATGTTAACTCAATTAATACAACTACACTGCTGGGTGGATACTGTTTATTTCCCTTTTACAGAAGAGAAAACTGAGGCACAAAGAGGCCCCAAAATAAAATCTTGTAAGTATTGTAGCTGGGATTGGAACCCAAGTGCTTTATAGTTGACTAAAGCTCAGAACTATCTGCTGATTAGGCAGTGGTAGAGTCTAGAAATTATCCAGACATTAGTAATTCTTCAACTATGACAGCAGAGTTAAAACTTCGAGACTTCTCTCCCAGTTGTGAATAACTCTTGTGCCTACAAATCACTCCATTTGTTGGATATTATTAAGGTACCTCACTTAAATGCACATGAATAGCTCTTATGTATTCAAAAGTATCTTTGCTTTCATACATAACACAGGTAATAAGAAACCTTGTAAATCCAAAAGCGCGTTATACCTACTATTGACTCATGATAATTACGTTATTGATAAAATATTACCTAGGGTCACTGTGTACAGGGCATTATGCTGGGGGTCCTGTGTGGAACACAATCAAGAATAAAGATGCTGCCTCCCATGATGATTTACAATTTAGTTGACAGAATCAGACAAATGTACAAAATTAATATATGATCTAAGATTTAAACACTTGTTAAAGACTACAAAAATTACAAAATCCAATTCAAGACCTCTATTCTAGGAATTTTTGAGCTGCAGACTTCTTGTAAATCATCTAGTTGAGAGGTTTTCTGTCCTGATACTATTCTTTCTGGAGTATGTTAGGAGGAACATTCACATGCACAACACACTCCCAGGGACTGTACAATCACTGAAATGTACCTTTCTTGTCCATTCAAGAAAGCAAGTATAAATTTATAGGAATAACCTCAAGTCAATACCTATTTATAAAGTAATTCACAATCTTATTAGTAAAAAATTACCCACAACATACCTCACATCTGATTGTCACAGATGTATCCGTATCCATTCCTATCATTTGACAGACAAATGAAGTGAGGATGACCTAAAGCCTTACATGAGCCTAAAACCTAAAACAGTAGGCTCATGTTCCTGCCTGTCATTGAACTTATCAGCTCATACAGCCACATACAACTGACAAATGACTTCTAGCAAAACAAGTAAAGATGACTTTATTTAGACTGTTCTGGCCAGGAGGACATAGAGAAGAGGTCAAAACTAATTTGAAGGACACCGAAGGCAAGGCAAATGGTACATATAAAAGCATACAGGTGAAAAAACAGTTATGTTTGAGGGTTTAGTAATAACAAAAAACCAACGTCATACTGTGGTATAATGAAAGATGCAGTTTGTTGGAGCCAGACTCTGGAAAAGCCTAGTCTTAATTTTTCAGGTGACTGAAAGGTTTTTGAATAGAAACAACATCCTTAAACCTAAGACTGGGATGCTGTGCGGATTAGAGTCAAGGAAAGAAGCCTGGAAGGTCACACAGAAATGGTTTAAAGACAGAGTACCACAACCATCATTGTGGTTCTGCTGATTTTCTTACTTGAATACTTACTGAGAGTACACACAGTGTGACTTTGATTTTTAAAACTGTGTGTGTGTGTGTGCGTCAGAGACAAAGACTGGAATGATATATTCCAAAATATTAATAGTGATTATCTTTTGGTAGTGAGATGATGGGTCATATTTCCCTTCTTTAAACTTTTAAAAAATATTTCACAATGAACAAAAAATATTTTTTAAAACTGATACTTAAAGCTTTAGGTTGGAATATGTGATTATAGTTATATGTTCTTCCTATAACCCTTTTAAAGTGAAATTAGGAATTGCCATACTGTTTTCCACAGAGGTTGCACTAATTTCCTTCTAGGACTGCTGCATGCACTGGGACTCTTGTGAGTTCAGAGACTGTTGTTCTCGTTCTTTATATTCTCAAGACCTAGCAAGTTCTAGGCATGCA
>CAUYQG010169516.1:0-15677 GCA_963574415.1 Tarsius wallacei | reverse complement strand
CTTTGAAAGTTTGCAAAAAAAAGTTTGCAACTTGAAGGTTTGTATGTAGAAATTTACTATACAAACTTAGACATAGAGCAGTGATTCTAAATGACATTAAAGACCAAGATAACATCTTAAAAGATAACATACCCTTCCCCCAAAACGGCAACAAAAATAATAAAGAAACAAAACAATTGTAAGTGCCCCAAGAAGTGACTAGATGACCCCTTTCCGGGGGAGGGAAGGGTTTGCCTTAAGGAAGCACATGACAGCAAATATTTTAAGCTGAGCACTGAAAGATATATAGGATTTTGCGGGAAGAAGGAGAGAGGAACTATTTCATATATGAACAGAGGGACAGAGGATGTATCTGGTTTGTTCAAACCCTTCAAAGTATACCTTTTCTTGGAAGTTTGAGAGCAATACTGGATTTTACTGTATTTAAAAGACCCATGCTGTGGATTCTAATGTCATTATTGCTACCTTGTCTTATTGAATGCACAGTCAGGAATGAGCCCTGCTGAAGTATTATCTGTAGGTACTCTTACTGTATTACCCTTTCAGAGCACTGAAATATTGACTGCAACAAGTGATTAGTGGTCCACTTGACCAGATTTAAAATATCTGAAGGATTTTTTAAGTTGAGGCTATATAAGTACAGCATAAAGAGTTAGATGAAGATGACTAAATCCACACAATGGAATGAATTATAGATAACATGCTAGACTTTAAATAGTTAAATTTATCTCTACAATAAACTGGATGTAGATATAAGTTGGGTTTATAATTAATTGCAATAATTTCTATGTGCAACTTAAATTTTCAATTTAAAGAAATATAAATATAACAATTATTTTATAGTTGCAGTTTTTGCTATCTTATTTTGGAACTACACATGTGCAATGCTGGGACAATAGAGACTTAGCTTCCTGGATGTCCTGTTTTCCTAGGATAGCTTCTTTCCCCCTTGATTTTCCCTTTCTTTATTTTTTTCTTTCTTTCTTTCATCTTTCTTTCTTTAAATTGGGATCTCACTCTGCTTCCAGGCTGGAGTGCAGTGGCACAGTTACAGTTCACCACAGCCTTAAACTTCTGAGCTCAAGCAATCCTCCTTCCTCAGCCTTCTGAGTAGCTGGGACTGTAGGCACATGCCACCATACCCAGCTAACTTTTTGATATTTTGATATGTTGCCCAGGCTGATGTTGAACCCCAGGGCTCAAGCAGTCCTCCCACCTTGGCTTCCCAAAGTGCTGGGATTATAGACACAAGCCACCACTCCTGGCCTCCCACTTGATTTTCCAAGTGGTTGTGAAAGAGGATCTATGGGAGTCCTTGGCTTTTGTCAGGATGAAATTGACACTTAGACTGAGAATTACCAAAGTTGAGTGCCACTGTATAGTGTTATGAAAGTTCAATGTGTATGGGGTGGGGAGGTAAAAGGGTTTACTATGATTTGGATGTTATTTGTCCTCACCAAAACTCATATTGAAGTTTAATTGCCAGTGTGGCAGTGTTGCGAGTGAGGTCTAATGGGAGGTATTTGGATCATGGGGACAGATCCCTTGTGGATAGATTATTGTCACCTCTCAGAAATGAGTTCTCATTCTCACTGGAGTGGATTAGAGCAGGTTTTTCTGGACCCAGAAGTTATTCTAGCTCAAAACACTTCTTTACCAGAGAATTAGGAACTGTTCTTCCTACTCTCATACCCTAAAGAACTCTGTCTTGATCTGTTTTGTTTTGCCATAACAGAATACCTGAGACTGAGTAATTTATTTTTAAAAATTCTTATTTGGCTCATAATTCCATGAAATCGGGCAACCCATCTGGAAGAGCAGTTTCTAAATATCCGATAAAGAAGTGTTTGGGGCTAGAATGACTTCTGCATCATGAAAGAACTCTTGGAATGAGAAGTGTTGGCAGTCTTTCATTTTGTCCAGGAGCACTGTCTTTGGGGAGATGTCTGATTCCCAGTAGCAGGAAATGGCAATAATGCATAGTATTATTATATGTACTATATAATAATATATATATTGACTGACACCATCTGCTTTTCCTCTATGCTCCCTTGTTGTTCACTTCTCCACCACAAACATCAAGACAAGGGAGGTATGGACTCCATGGGTCTGGGAGGCAAGAGAAGGGCACTGGTTGTTTCCTAATACCATTGAGTACCCCAGAGCTGAGAGAATTTCCACTGAGTCTCTGCCTGGAGACAGAAATGACTACTCCTTGGTAGGAAGCCTGTCTTAGTTCAAGTTCTCACCTTACTTCCTGGGGACCATTGCAAGAGCCCCCATCCGGTCTCTTGATCTCCAGGTTAGCCCACTGTTATCTACCATTTATAGTGCACTCAGAGGGATCTTCTAAAATATCAATCTGCTCATATCATGCTTGTAACCTTTCAAATAAATAACCCTCTATGATTTTTTTTTTCGTTGGAGTCTCACTCTGTCTATAATTTTTAGGACATGGTTTGCAACCCTTAACCTGTCTAACAAGGTCTTCCACATTTGATTTTTTTCTATCTCTCTAGCATTGTCTTTCACAATATACTTGCCACCCCCAATGAGATACTTTATCTCTTACTTTGACACTTTTACTGACATTATTCTCCCAGCATGTTTCATTCATCCTACAGACATTTACTGACTATGTATTATGTGTCAGGCATTGTTCCAAGACTACCAAGATGAAGAGACAAAGTCCCTAACCTTAAGAATCTTATAACACATGTAACGTTCTTTCTTACCCCATCTGGCCAATGAACAGTTGGTCATTTTTGAAGGCTCATCCTAAGAGTTATAGCAGCCTTAAAGGCTTTTCTGACCTTGCCAAGACAGATCTGGACCCTGTGCCTATTTATATAATATCTAGAATAGTGCAACACAGAATACCAGTCCACTATGAGATATGGAGCTTGTTCCAGAATTTAAGCCAATGCACTGCTTTTTTTTAAATCAAGAAAGCCCTTGTTCAAAAAATGATCTCAGATTGGACAATGTGCCTAATGACACTTGCTAGTAACCATACTTTTCAGACCAACAATTGGCCTCTGGACAGCAGAAGTAGAGAATAAAGAGAATGGATATGAGGTAGAATTGTGAATATATAGTTGCTGAAATTCAGAAACGTAATAATATGTACAACAAAAAGTTATAACTAATAAACAACAAAGAAAATCAGAAGGGGTCATAAAAATCATCCATAGAAGACAGAACATAAAGAAAAAAGGAAACAAAGAACAGATGGATAAATAGAAAACAAACAGCAATGTGATAGGTTTAAACCCAACCAGATCAATAAATGTGTTAAATGTAAGTAGTCTACACAACCCAATTAAGAGACAGAGATTGTTGGACTGGATGAAAAATGGTGCCCACAAGAAACCTACTTTAAACATAAAGACACAAATAAATCAAAAGTAAATAATAACAAAAGATATATCATACTAACACTAATAAAAATAAAGCTGAAGTGGCTACATGAATATCAGACAAAATAGATTTCAAAGCAAAACAATATTATCTGGGATAATGAGGATCATTTCACAGTAATAAAGAGGTTAATTCATAAAGATAACATAATATCCTAAAATGTTGATTTCCCCTAATTACAGAGCTTCAAAATACATGAAGAAAAAACTGATAGAATTGCAAGAGAAAGAAAAAAAATCTGTAATTATACTTGAAGATTTCAATATCCTTTTCTCAATAATTGATAGAACAAGTGGAGAGTCACTAAGGATATAGAAAATTTGAACAACACTATAAACTAACTTGACCTAAATAACATTTATAGAACACGCCTCCCAACAATAGCAGAACATAGCTTTTTTTTTTTAAATTTTTAATTTTAAAAATGTGGAGTACAATTTAGGGTAGGGTATACAAATGGTCATTGTACAGGTAAAGTTTGGGCCTCACTTTGGTCCCTCCTTCACCTGGTTTGAGATCAGGTACCCTTATTGATGAATTGTGTCCCTTCTCCCTTCCCTTAATTTTTAAAATCATGGAATTTGTAGGAAGTCAGAAAGTTCAGTTTCAGATACCAACCCTGTCATTACTACCTGTCATTACACCATTTATGCTTCAGTTTTCTGATTTGTGAAATGGAGGTATTAACATTAATGTTTGATTCCTTCATATACAATAAACAGAGAATGAGCAAAATTGGAGTAAGAGCTTTCGTGGGACTCAAGTGAGAAAATATTTATAGAAAATTACATATAAGCTATATAGTATGTAAATAATCTTAGGCCATATAGTATAGTAAAGAAACCCCCCCCCCAAAAAGTAAGCATTTATTATCATTTAAATCTGCAGCCTCAACTATTCTGGTAATCCTGAAGCAGGTTAGTATTAGCAGTGTACAGAAAGGTTGCACAGTTGCAAATAAGTAGAGGTCAACTATTAATCCACTTACACATCTCAAATTCTCCAAAAGGTACCTCATCTATTTCCAGATGTTCCCAGTTACAATACAGAGAACATATCTTTTCAACAACATTTGCAATGTTATGTTGCATTCTTGGCCATCAACACATTTTGAAAGATTCAAGTCATAGGCCAAGCATGGTGGCTCATG
Source organism: Tarsius wallacei (assembly GCA_963574415.1). Lineage (NCBI taxonomy): Eukaryota > Metazoa > Chordata > Mammalia > Primates > Tarsiidae > Tarsius > Tarsius wallacei. The sequence continues at coordinate 11,107 of CAUYQG010169516.1, read as the reverse complement.
CCTGTAATCTGAACACTTTGGGAGCCCAAGGCAGGAGGATTGTTTGAGCCCAGGAGTTTGAGACCAGTCTAGGCAACATAGCAAGACCTCATCTCTACAAAAAAATCAAGAAGTTAGCTGGGCATGTGGTGGCACACACCTGTAGTACCAGCTACTCAGGAGGCTGAAGCGGAAGGATCTTTTGAGCCCAGGATGTTGAGGCTGTGAGGATGTGCCACTGTACTCCAGCCTGAGTGGCAGAGTGACTCAAAAAAAAGAAAAAAGATTCAAGTCATTGAAAGTATATTTTCTGACTGCAATGGAATTAAATTAGAAATTAATAACAGAAAATTTTCTGGAAAATCTCCCAAATATTTGGAATCCAACTAATGGAATTCTAATCATCCATGGGTTAAAGTAGATCAAAAGGGAAAGTAGGAAGAATTTTGAATGAAATGAAAATGACAAAAACACCATGTGTAAGTCATGGGGTGCAGCCAAAGCACTACTTAGAGGGAAATGTATTAGAAAAGAGAAATGTCTTTAATCCAGTATCTCAGCTTCTACCTTAGGAAACTAGAAAAATAGTAGTGAAGGAAACCCAAAGTAAGCAAAAGAAAGAAATAATAAATATCAGAGCAGAAATTACTGAAATAAAACCAGATAATGATGGAGAAAATCTGTGAAGTTTAAAGTTGGTCCTTTGAAAAGGTTAATAAGATTGATAAACTGATAGCTAGACTGGCTAGGAAAAAAATTACAAATTACTAATACCAGGAATAAGAGAGGTACCTTCACCACAAAGTCTTTAGATTTCAAAAATGTGATAAGGGAACATTAAGAATAACTTCTTACCAATCAATTTTCAATTTTAATGAAATAGACAAATTCCTTGAAAAGAACAAACTACTAAAACTCACTCAAGAAGAAATAGGTAACATGAATAACCATATATATATTTACATATATATATATAAAGAGAGAGAGAGAGAGAGAGATCAATCGTCCTCAAAGAACAGTACTTTGATATCAAAACCAAAGATATTCAGGGACAGAAAACTACAAAGCACTATTTTCTGCGACCAGAGATGCAAAAATTCAGAATAAATTTTTTTAGTAAATAAAATTCAACAATGTATAAAATGAATAATGGCCATGTTCAGTTTAACTCGGGAATACAAAGTTAGATTAACATTTAAACATCAGTCAATATAATTTGCCATATTGACTTTTAAAAAATATGATCAACCCAATATATACAGAAAAGCATTTTATGAAATCCAACATTTATGCCTGATAGGTCAGAGTTATTCTTATATGATCAAGGAATGTGGAATAAATGAAGAGAGTAGTAGGAGATAAAATCAGAGATATGGCAAGGGGCATATCATATAGGGTCTTGTAAAGACTGCCTTTTTCTTTCTAAGTGGCCTGAAATGCCATTGTAGAGATTTAAGGAAAGGTATGACATTGATTTGATTTAGATGTTAACCATATCCCACTTGTTGATGTATTGAGAATAGACTTGAGGGGGGTCAAGCACAGGAGAAGAGACTCCATTTAGGAGACATTTGCAAAGATGCATGTTTGACAGACGGCAGTGGTTTGGACAAAGGCAGTCATAGTGGAGATAATGAGAAGTGGTAGGATTCAGTATTACTTTTTTTTTTTTGAGTTGGAGCCTCACTCCATCACCCAGGCTGGAGTACAGTGGCACGCTCACTGCCACCCCAGCGTCGACCCGCTGGGCTCTGGTGATCCTTCCACCTCAGCCCTCTAAGTAGCCGGAACTATAGGCAAGCTCCCATGCCCAGCTAATTTTTTGATTTATTGTAAAAACTAGGTTTTGTCAAGTTGCCTGGGCTGGTCTCGAACCTGTGGGCTCAGGCAATCCTACATTTTGAAGAATTAAGTTAAATGTAAGATATAAAAGAAAGATTAGCCAGAGATTTTTCCAATTTTTTGTCCTGAACAAATGAAAGGATGGTGTTACTACCAACTCTGATGGTGAAGACTGTAAGAGGGGCAGGTTCAGGGGAGGAGAGATCCTGAAGATTGATATTGAATATACTAGGTTTGAGAAGTCTATTCGACACTTAAGTGGAAATATTTTTGGTCTTCATTCCTGCATAGAGCTCCTAAAACACTTGCAATTTCCTAGACAATAGGGGTGCTAGGAGAATCTTTTGTTCTAATATTTAGTCTTTGACCCTGATTCCCGACACAGAGCTTCTACTCCCTTGCAATTTCCTGGATGATAGGAGCATCTTTTGTTCTAATGAGGTAGCTTTTGATGCAATCCTGGATGGTGGCTGGTCACCATAAAGACCAAGCCATAATTAGATGCTTGGAATTTTCATCCCCACCTCCCATTCTCCAGGAAAGAAAAAAGGGCTAAAGATTGAGTTAAAATTGATCTTGCCTACATGATGAAACCTCCATAACAATCCCAAAAGTACGGAGTTCAGAGAGCTTCCAAGTTAGTGAACACATCCACATGCTGGGAGGATGGCATACCCCAACTATGGGGACAGAATCTCCTCACTCAGGATCCTTCCAGACCTCCTCCTACGTACTGCTATTCATCTGTATTTTTATCATATTCTTTATTGAATAATAAGCCAGCAAATGTGTTTCCCTGAGTTGTGTGAGCCATCCTAGCAAATTATTAGACCAAAGGAGGGGATACAAAGAACCGCAACTTATAGCTGGTTGGTCAGGAGCATAGATGACAATCTGGGACTTGCAATTCGTGTCTAAAGTAGGGGGACAATATTGTAGGATTGAACCCTTAACCTGTGAGACCAGCACTAACACTGGGCAAGCATCATCACTGAATTTAATTGTAGGACACCCAGTTGGTGTCTGCTGCAGAATTGTTTGGGAAAACTCCCACACATTTTGGTTACAAACATGTTCTCTGTTGTGTTAAGTGTGAGAGTAGGAAAAACAGTTTGTCTTTTCCTATCAGAGATGTCTGTTAGACACTCAAGTGGAAATGTTGATTAGGCAGTTAGATATACAAGTCCAGAGAAGTCTAAGCTAAAAACAGAAATTTGAAAGTCATCAACATGTGCATGATGCTAACAAGACAATAGAGAATGAGACCCCCAAGGGAGTTAGTGTAGTTAGAGGAAAGGTCTGAGAATGAGTCCTTGAGCAACAAACACTTAGAAACTGGGGAGAAGAGAGTTTTCCTTCCTTAGGGTAAGGTCTTTAGTGTATGCCAAGGACTATTACAAGCACTTTACATACTATAACTCACTTAGTGCTGAACCTGTATAGGTTTTAGGTTGACAAAACTGAGGCACAGAAAGTTTAAGTAACTTGCTATGGGTAAGAAAAAATGTTAAAAACAGAAGCAAACAATACTAAAGAGAAGACAACAGGATTCAGACAGATTGAAATGGGGACCACGTAAAACTGATTCACACTGTATACAGGCAAGTGGGATGTGCTGATGGAGGGCTGTGCTTATAAAAATTTTTCAGGAATAAAATAAAATTCCTGGCAGCTATGCAAAGATTTTCTGCAAAAATAGGGAGAAATATAGTATAAGTGGGCAAGTCAGAATCCATTCTGAAAACTAACATAAATCCAAGAAATGGGGGAGGGGAGAATCCATACTTGTGTTAGGAAAAAAATAAGGAAAACATAAATTCATCAAAAAATAAATAAATAATCACATGAGATATTAAAATGAGATACAAAATGGTAATTACAGAGCTAAGGGAAAAAATTGAGAGCCAAAATAGCAATTATAGAGTTAATAAATTTGAAATAGCAAGAAACAAAACTAACATTCAAATACTAAGTTCATTGCACTCAGAAAAAGCGTGAGATAATCACAGAAAGTGCATAGGGAAAAGACAATAAAGTCAAAGTGCAGAGGATGAAGATTAAGCTATGAGAAATAGATAATGACGCTACATATGGATCACCAAGAGATTATAACATGTGAGATAGAAAAAAAAATGTTTACTGACATAAAAGAAAAGAAATTAAGAACTGTGTTAGGAAATTGAAAGGGCTCCCTGGATTCTGGGGAAAACTGATACTGAAGCTCTGAAACATATCTTGATGCATTTACTACTTCAAAGAAAAAGAAAAAGGTCAGACACAATAGACAATATCAAACATATAAACACTCAGGGAACATAATACCCATGATCCCTTCTTGTAAATAAAAATGAAATACACTCAACCAAGAGATGAATCAAAGTAGAGTTCAGAAATAGACCAGCATTGGCATCAGAATTCCTCTTATAGAGGGAACCTTCCTTAGAAAATATACTTTGACGAGTTCTCGGACTAGTATAGAGTTTCCTACCTTCTCAGGCTTTTCCATATCTGTATATTATCTCTATGTTATTTACTTAATATGCTTCTTTAAACTAATTCACTTTTTAATTTAGATTCATTTGTTTACAAAGGAATCTTGCTATCACAAGCCTAAAAGAAAAATTGGCATCACTTACAATAAATAGAAGGCAGCCAAGCATAAAAATAAATTCAATGAAACCAAAACAATGTTATTAATATAACCAGAGACTGTTGCCAGCTTCCACAGAGCCAAAACTGAAGCCTGCCTTCTCTTGATAAAAAGGGAGATTGGTAAGTGTTAGATGTTATGTGCCTATTCCCACCAAACAGACTTTCTCTTTGACTTACTAACTTTACTAATAAATAGAGTGTATTGTGTGATTCAATTTAATTTACAGCTGTGTCCATGCATTACCTTAAATCTCTCACTTTGGGTGCCATGGTCTGAATTTTGTGTCCCTTTTTCCCACTCCAAATTCATATATTAAAATCCTAGCCCCCAGTGTAATGGCATTAGGCGATAGGGCCTTTAGGTGGCTATTAGGACGTGAGGGAGAGCTCTCATGTGTGGGATCAGTTCTGTTATAAAAGAAATTCTATAGAGCTCCCTTACCCATCTGCCATGTGAAAATACAGCAAGAAGACAGCCATCTATGAACCAAGAAGACAGCCATCTATGAACCAAGAAGCAGGCCCTCACCAAACACGGAATCTGCAGGTGTTCTGATCCTGGACTTCCGGCCCTCAGAACTGTGAAACATAGCTTCTGTTGTTTATTAGCTACCAAGTCCATGGTAGTTTATAGCAGCCCAAATGAACTACGATGAGGAAACACAGACAGAGGATGAGACCCTATAAACAAAAAATGAAAAGCCACCCTGAATGAGATAATAAGAGAACCGGTTTGGCTCCTCCTAGGGAAAAGATGAGAAGCTATAAAGGGAAAATAAGGAGAATGGGTGTATCAGTTTCTTAGGGCTGCTGTACTAAATTAGCACACACTTAGTGACTTTAAACAACAGATATATATTCTCTCACAGTTATAGAGGCCAGAAATCCAAAATCAGGGTGTCAGCAGGGCTGTGCTCCCTCCAAAGGCTATGGGAGAATCATCTTTCCTTGTCTCTTGCTGCTTCTGGTGACTCCAGGCATTCCTTGGCTTGAGGCTGTATCACTCCGGTATGCAGGTATTCACATGGCCTTCTCCTGCCTCTCCCTCTGCGTCTCTCTTCTGTGTGTCTCTTATGAAAACACTTCTCATTGACTTAGGGCCCACTCTTAATCAAGAATGACTTTATCTCAAGACCCTTAACTTAATTACATTTGTAAGGACCATTTCTCCAAATAAGGTCACATTCACAGGTTCCTCAGATGTTAAAGAGTGGACACATACCTTTCAGGAGCCATGATTCAACTCACCAGGGTGGGCAAGGGGGTTTCTTTAAGACAGCAATTTATTTGGATGAAATACCACAGTGACTAATCAGCAAAATGATCATTTGAGTATGAGGATGCCATTTGAAATTATTTACATGTTTGGAATGTGAAACCTTCCTCTGTCTTCCCCTAAATCTTATGTTAGGCTATTACAAACATACATCTATATTCACACAAGCAACTTTTAAAACTCTCCTGTTCTTACATATATAAGTATGTACTTACATATGTATATATGTTTATTTTACCCCAAGCACACACTTTTTTTATTTTTTTGAGTTTGGAGTCTCACTCTGTCGCCCAGGCTGGAGTGCAGTGGCGCACTCACCACCACCCCAGCGCTGACCTGCTGGGCTCCGGCGATCCTTCCGCCTCAGTCTTCCAAGTAGCTGGAACTACAGGCGTGCGCTACTGTGCCTGGCTCATTTTTTTTTTAATTGTAGAGACGAGGTCTCATCAAGTTGCACGGGCTGGTCTCGAACCCACGGGCTCAGACAATCCACTCGCCTTGGCCTCCCAAAGTGCTGGGATTACAAGTTGAACCACCGAGCCTGGTCTAAGCGCACACTTTTGAGTAGATAATATTCTCCCTTTCATGAAATACTATCATTATTGGTCCATGCAAAACTCTATTTTGTCTGATTCTATACATTTTTTTTAGTTGGAGTCTCACTCCGTCACCCAGGTTGGAGTGCAGTGGTATATCACAGCTCACTACAGCTTCCACCTCCTGGGTTCAAGTGATCCTTCTACCGCAGCCCCCTGAATAGCTGGGAATACAGGTGCATGCCACCACACCCAGCTAATTTTTGGATTTTTTCATAAAGATGAGATCTTGCTATGTTGTCTAAGCTGGTCTTGAACTCCTGGGCTCAAGTAGTCCTCCCACTTTGACCTCCCAAAGTGCTAGGATAATAGGCATGAGCCATTGCTCCTAGACTTATTCTGTAATTTTTTTCATTAAACATTATATTTTTCAGACCTATCCACATTATTTTCAAGATTATTCCTTCCAAATTCTAAAAAGTATTCCACTATTTACATTTATGATTGTATATTATATATGTACATATACAGATATGCATATACATACATATAAAATAATACGTTTTACTACTACTAGGTTCTCCTAGGAAGGACCCCAAAACACTTCTATCTCTTTGCTGTCACAATCAGTGCTATGATAAAAATACTCTTGATGTCTCCTTCTATGACTCATGTGGGAGTTTATACTATGAAATTACTTGGTCATAGAGTGTGGGCACACTTTAAGTACAATAAAATTAGGTCTCCAAAATTGCTGCACCAAGTTATGCCTCTACCAGCAGTGCATGGGGACTCCCAATTCTCCTCATTCATGCCCACACTTAATATTATGTGGCTTCCTGATTTTTGCCAATCAGCTAAATGTAAAGTATCACCTTATTTTTGTTTCCATTTATCTGATTATTATTAATTTTAAGTATCTTTCTCTATACCTATTAGCTAGTCATGTTTCCTTTTCCATATATTGCCTACTCATAGTCTCTTCCCAGATTAATCCTTTGTTACTCATAGTCATTGCAAATATCTTCTCACTTATCAGCTTTCTGTTAATGTCTTATCGCATCCTTTGTTGAACAGAGATCTTTCATTTTAATATGTCCAAATAAACCAAATTTCTCCTTTATGTATTGTTTTGAGAGTCTTTCCTTAACCCCAATGTGAAAAAAATAATCTTCTAAATTTTCTCTTACAAGCTTTGTAGTTTGATATTTTATATTTAGCTGGTTATCCCATGTAGAATCTTTATTTTTCTGGTATGATATAAAATAGAAATTCAAGTTAATCTTGCCATATAAAGAGGCAATGTTTCCAATATTGTTAACCAAACAACCTGTTATAATGTTTTAAATGTATTTTTAAGATACTTTGGCCCATTTGAAGTTTCTACTCATAAGTAACTAAGGAAAGAGAAAGAGACCCCCAAACTGTGTAAAAACATGAATTAGCAATGAACAACAACAAAGGAATCCCAAAGACCAAAGAATATGAACTAGCAAACAAATAACAAAATTAAAACATTATTTTTCTTTCTCAAATTGACAAAGTCTAAAATAATGCTTGATGTTGGTGAGCAGATGGGGAAATGAGTATTTATAATCTAGTGGTAGAAGACTAGATGGTAAAAAATAGTTGAGAGGAAAATTTGGCAATATTTAATATCCTCAACTTATGGTTACATTCTTGACTTATTAATTCCTCTTATACGAATGTAACTTATGGAGATAAGCATGGCAATGTGCATGCCACCAAAGGAGTGACTGATGACGGGAGAAACTGCCCAACCTTGACATTTAAGAAATTCTCTATCAGGAAACAAGCTGACTACAGAGATAATAGAACAGAAATGTTAATGATCACACACAACAAGAAAAACACACTTTGAAAAATGGTTTGGAAAAATCACTATATAAATGGATAACCACAGCTTCAAAAGCAAAACCAGAGAAGAAAAATATCTGATTTCTAGAGTTACCACATTATAATACTCAAAATGCTTAGTCTCAACAACAAAATGGCAAAGCATACAAAAAGACAAACAAACAAAAAATACGGCTCATTTCCAGAATCTATCCCTAAGGAAGCCCAGACACGAATTTCTAGTCAATGATGTTAAAAATCAACTGTTTAAATGTGTTTGATAAGCTAGAGGAAACCAAAGGCAGAAAACTAAAGAAAAATTTTGTTTTAATGTGTGAACAAATAGGGAGTGTCAACAAAGAGAAAGAAATTATCAAAAGAAACCAAATAAATTCTAGAGTTGAAAAGCAGAATAACTGAAACAAATCAACTAAATCAAAGGCAGATTTGAGTAGGCAGGAAAAAGAACTGTCAAACTTCAAATTAAGGCCATTGAAATTATCCAGTCTATGGAAGTAAAAGAAAAAGAATAAAGAAAAATAAACAGAACCTGAGTTTGTAGGATATCACCAAACATAACAATCTTGGTATCATGGGGATTCTAGAAGAAGAAGAGAGAGAGAGTGAGATACGGACATTATTTGAATAATGGCCAACAACTCCCCAAATTTAGTGAAAGACATAAAAATATAAACACACAAGAAGTTCAGTGATCTCCAAGCAGGATAAACTCAAGGAGAGCTACACCAAGACAAATCTTGCCAGATTGTTGAAAGACAAAGACAAGGAGAATCTTGAAAGTTGTAAGAGAGAGGTGACTTAGCACATACAAATGATCCTCAAAATTATCAACTGATTTCCTATCAAAAACCATGAAGGCCAGAAGACAGTGAGATGATATTCTTAAAGGACTGGCAAAACAAAAACAATTGTCAACTATGAATTCCATAGCTACCAAAACTATCCTTCAAGAATGAAGGAGAAAGTAAGACATTCTCAGATAAACAAAAGCTAAGAGAATTTGTTATTAGTAGATCTACTAAAGGTGGTGCCTCAGGCTGAAATTAAAGAACATTAGACAGTAACTAAAAGCCATATGTAAAAAAACAGGATGCTGGTAAAGGTAACTACATGGGTCATTATAAAAGTCAGTATTGTTGTACTTTTGTTTGGTAACTCCTCTTTTATTCCTATATGATTTAAAAGTTAAGAGCATGAGACAATAACTATACATCTATGTTGCCCAGCTCAGCCGCTCAGCCTGTAATCCCAGCACTGTGGGAGGCCGAGGTGAGTGGATTGCCTGAGCCCACGGGTTCGAGACCAGTCTGGGCAACTTGGCGAGACCTCATCTCTACAATAAATCAAAAATTAGCCGGGCTTATTACTGTGCACCTATAGTTTGGCTACTTGGAAGAATGAAGCAGAAGGACCTCCAGAGCCCAGCAGGTTAATGCTGGGGTGGCCATGAGTGTGTCACTGCACTCCAACCTGGGCAACAGAGTGAGACTCCAACTCAATAAATAAACAAACAAACAAATAAATAAATCCATGCTAATGGGTACACAATGTACAAAGATATAATCTGTGATAATAACAATACAAATGGGAGGGACAGAGATATATAGAAGCAGAGTATTTGTGTAATATTTAATATTTAAAGTAAATTAGTATTATTCACTAGGTTGTGATAAGTTTAAGATGCTAATTGCAATTCCCAAAGTAACCACTAAGAAAATAACTAAAAAATATACCAAAAAAGGGAATCAAAAGGATACACTAAAAAAACCCTAAATACACCAAAAAGACACTATTATAGGAAATGAGGAACAAAAAACCTATAAGGTATACAGAAAACAAACAGCTAAATGGTAGATGTAAGTTATTCCTTACTAGTATTTACTTTAAATGAAAATGGATTAAAGGCACAGATTGGTAGAAAGAATTTTTTTAATGATCCAACTATATGCTATCTATAAGAACTCATTTTAGACCTAAGGATCCAAACAGGTTGAAAATGAAAGGATGGAAAAAAATATTCCATTCACATAGCAACCAGAATAGAGCTGAAACAACTATGCTAAAACCAAACAAAATAAACTAAGTTAAAACTGTAACAAGAGACATAGACAATATACACTGATAAAGGATTAATTCATCAAGAATATATAACAATTATAAACATACATTCAACCCCCCAAAAGTGACAGAATTGAAGGGAAAAATATACAACCCTACAGTAATATTTGGAAACTTCAACACCGCACTGTCAATAATGAATAGAACAACCAGACAGACAAACGATACAGAAATAGAGGATTTGAACAAGACCATAAACTAATTAGACCAAACAGGCATAGACAGAATACTTCACCCAACAGCAGAAAACAGATTTTTTGCAGGTGCACGTGGAACATTCTGCAGGATAGATCACACTTAGGCCACAAAACAGGTACTAATACATTTCAAAAGACTGAAATCCTCAAGTATCTTTTCTGATCATAATGGAATAATAAAATTAGAAACTAATAACAAAAGTACCAATGGTTCAAAGAAGAAATCACAGGGAAATTAGAAAACAGCTTAAAACAAATGAACACAAAAACACAACATATCAAAACCTAACAGCTTCATTGAAGAATTCTACTAAACGTTAAAGAACTACATTAATTCCTTTCAAACTCTTACAAAAAATTGAAGAGAATACTTCCTAACCTCATTCTACGAAGTCAGCATTTCTCTGATACTAAAGCCAAAGACACTACAAGAAAACTACAGACCAATATCCCTTATGAACATTGCTAGTATTTTGTTGAGGACTATTTGGGTAATTTGAGGTCCCTTGAGATTACATATGAATTTTAGATGGATTTCTTTATTTCTTCAAAAAACATCATTGGGATTTTGAAAGGGATTGAATTGAATCTGCAGATTGCTTTGGGTAGTATTAAGTCTTCCAATCCAT
>CAUYQG010169507.1:0-58316 GCA_963574415.1 Tarsius wallacei | reverse complement strand
TTGTTTCATCTGTCTCTTATCCTTCATTGTTTTCTCTTGACTGTATTTGAAAACTTTTCTTATGTTCTAACTTGCAGTTTTTAAATTCACTTCAGTTATGTCTAATATACCACTTTGTTTTTTGTTTTTTTGTTTTTTAGTTGGAGACTCACTCTGTGTAGCCCAGGCTAGAGTGCAGTGGCATACTCACCTCCACCCCAGTGTCGACCTGCTGGGCTCTGGTGATCCTTCCGCCTCAGCCTTCCAAGTAGCTGGAACTACCTGCACAAGCTACCTGGCTAATTTTCGATTTATTGTAGAGATGAGGTCTTGCCAAGTTGTCCAGGCTAGTCTTGAACCCAGGGCCTCAGGCAGTCTACTCGTCTTGGCCTCCTAAAGTGCTGGGATTACAGGCTGAGCCACCGAGCCCGGCTGCCACTTTGTTAATTTATTTTTTAACATGTTATTACACTTTTCATATCTAGAACTTTCTTTGGTTCTTTTTCAAATCTGCTTGTCTCCTCATCATTTCAGTCATTTATTATTTTATTTTTTGTCTAATACTTTTTATAACTGAAATCTTCTTGTGGATTTGTTTCTGTCTTTTTCCCCTTATTCGTTTTTTAAAATTTAATTTAATTTTTTTTAATTACAGAGATGTGAGGTACAAGTGAGGGTTAACAAGTAGGCTGCATGCAGGTGAAGTTGAGGCTTCTAGCTGGCCCTCACTCCTCCTGGTAGTGGGCCAGGTATCCTTTGTGTTGTCACATGCCTTCCCCACCCCGCCTTCCCTCCCTCCCCTAGCAGTGCCCAGTGACAGCCGATCCCTCCTTTGTGCTAATGTGACTATTGCTCAGGACTCACTTATGAGAACATGTGGTATACAGTGCTTTGTTTCTGTTATAGTTCACTTAGTATGATGATCTCCAACTCCATCCAATTTGCTTTGAAGTCCATGAATTTGTTTTTTATGGCTGCATAATACTCCATCATCTATGTGTACCACATTTTCTTTATCCAGTCCACTTTTGATTGGCAGTAGGGTTGGTTCCATGTTTTTGCTATTGTGAATAGTGCAGCTATAAACATGCGTGTGCAGGTGTGTTTTCTGTAGAGCGATTTATGTTCCTCTATGTATATTACCAGCAAAGGGATTGCTGGATCTTATGGAAGATCAATTTTTTAGTTCTTTTAGGAATTGCCACACTGTTTTCCACAGATGCTGAACTAGCTTACACTCCCACCAACTAGAAGCATTTCCTTTTCTCAGCACCTGTGCCAGCATCTGTTGTTTTTTGACTTGTTAATGATGGCCATCCTTCCTGGAGTAGTTTTGATTTGCATTTCTCTGGTGGTTAGTGAGGCTGAGCATTTTTTCATGTGTCTGTTGGCTGCTTGTATGTTATCTTTTGAGAAGTGTCTGTTCATTGTCCTTTGCCTTTTTAATATTTCCCCCCATTCTTATTCACTCATGTTGCTTTGATTATTAAGAAGTTTTTGTGATTTTTAAACTGTGAACTTAGTGGTAATTATTTCAAGGCTGTGCTGGGGGTGAGTTCCTCCAGTGGTAAAATACATTTGCTTTTGCCTACTAGCTTGGGTGCAGTACTGACCTTGGCACATTTTAAAAGAGATTTCTGCTTGAGTGTTTTTAATTTTTCCATTTCAGTGCTAGCTTGTGGTTACAAATCTTCTGGGGAGAATATTTTCCCTTATCTATGATGCATTTCCTCATCTAGTAAAATGCAGTTTCCATTTCTGTTTCTTTTGGCATTGTGAAGTTTATTTCTTGTTCATTTTAAGGCCCTTTCAAGTCCATAGTTGCTGTTGGGGTCTTCCAACGAATATGATTCTGTAATCTCAACTCAAATGATTTCAATTTGACTATACTAAAGAAAGCATTTTGTTTCTGAGATCATAAACATGTATAAAATAGAATATCTTTGTTATTCAGGTTAATATGCAAACCTTAGCTAATCACCGTACGGTGTTTGCATTTGAAAAGAAAAAGCTGACATTAATGTATCAAGATATGATAGCAAAATGTTGATTTTTTTTTCTTTTTAAATCCAATTTGTTATTTTCTATTTGTCATTTTCTCCATTGATCAATTTGAAAATTTTCTTTTTGAGTCAGAGTCTCACTTTGTTGCCCAGGCTGGAGTCAATAGCATGCTCACAGCCAGTGCAGCTTCAACCTGCTGGGCTCAGGTGGTCCTTCTGCCTCACCCTTCCAAATAACTGGAACCACAGGTGCGCGCTACCATGCCTGGGTAAGTTTTTTTGATTAATGGTAGAGACGAGGTCTCACCAAGTTGCCCAGGCTAGTCTCAAGCCCTTGGGCTCAGGCAGTCGTCTCACCTCAGACTTCCAAAGTGCTGGCATGAGCCACTGAGCCCATCTGATCAATTTGAAATTTCTGCATAGTATGTTGGTGTCAGCATTTCCGTTTCCTAAGTCTCACACTTATTTTGTTTATAGTCATTTAGAATTTAGTTTTGTGTTTTGTTTTTTAGAAAGTTAATGCCAGCTTCTTATTTTAAATTGATTTCATCTTCCAGCTGAAAAGATACTGTCCATCACGTTTATCTTTCTGTTGCTTCACATTTGTGGGCTTTGCCTTTAAAATGGTAGAGGAGAAACTTAAAAAGCCACCTATGGTCTGCATTGCCCTTATTTATATTCTCAAAAGCAAGTTAAAAATGGCAAACTGCAGGGTTCTTCTGGGTAGTTCACTTTTGAAAAGGAGCCGTTATTCTATGCTTATTTCAAATGGTTACATTTTGGTAAACATTTTAAGAAATGCTTAGTTTTTTTCTTGTGTTAATATAACATTCTCAAAGTTTTTCTTTTAGCCTTACATGATATAGAGATGTGGATGCAACCTTGCTTGTGATGAACAGTTACATAGAAAGCATTAAAGAGCCTCAGCATTGTATCTCTCAGCATTCAGTTACTGCAGATTAGCAATAAAAACATACAGTGATAAATGAAGCTGAATTTAAAAACTAATTAGCTTGATTACCTTTGGAGAATGCTTCTGTTCGTCAGGCGATGATTATCCATGTCATAATTAAAATTAAGCTTTTACAATTTTCTGTACTTTTTGTTTTGAGTTGGAGTCTCATTCTGTCGCCCAGACTGGAGTGCAGTGGCATGCTCATGGCCCCCGCAGCCTCCACCTGCTGGCCTCAGGTGATCCTTCCACCTCGGCCTTCCAAGTAGCTGGAACTACACCACACACCACCACGCCCGGCTAATTTTATGATTTTTATTGTAGAGATGAGGTCTCGCCAAGTTGCCCAGGCTGGTCTCAAACCCTTGGACTCAGGCAGTCCTCTTACCTCAGCCTCCCAGAGTGTTGGGATTACAGGCGTGAGCCACCGTGCCCAGCCCAATTTTCTGTACTTTTTTAAGAAATAATTTTTCTTTTGCATTCTCTCTCTCGCTCTGTCTTTTTTTTTTTTTTTTTGAGTTGGGGTCTCACTCTTTGTTGCATGCTGGAGTGCAATGCCATGATCACCATTCGCTGCAACCTTGACCTCCTGGGCTCAAGAAATCCTGCCTCAGTCTCCCGAATAGCTGGGATTACAGGCTTGTGCCACCACATCTGGCTAATTTTTTTTTTTTTTTTTGTAGGCAGGAGATCTCACTATGTTGCCCAGGCTGGTCTCGAACCCCTGGGCATAGGAGCTTCTCCCACCTTGGCCTCCCAAAGTGCTGGGATTATAGGCATGAGCTACCATACCAGCCCCATTCTTGGTTTTAATGTCTATCTTGTTGCCCTTCTAATTTTCCTCACCTTGAGTAAAGAGGCACTAAAATAGGAATGATCTTTGAAGCATACACAATAGAATCTCACTTTGGTAAGTAAGGTCTTTGCTCATATCCACATTCTAGGTTGGAATAAAGTTCCAGAAAACAATCCCTCTAGTAGATTTTATTTATTTATTTGTTGGATAGACAGGGGACACTGATATCAAAAATCATATTTCATAAGGCATCCATTTACCTTGTAGGAGGGGGAATTTTCTTTTTTATCTAATATGTAGACAGATAGGTTATCCATTGTGCGACTGGCCCACCCTTCTTTTTTATCTAATATAAACTTGGACTTGCTTTAATCTTTGAGCAGAGAACCAGAAAGCTAGCAGCAGGAGTCTCATAGTGTGGCAACATCACTTGGGACAGGATCAGTGTGAAACCCTGTAACAAATACCATGTCCTTCCCGGGTCCCTTTCTCGCTTGTGATTTTGTGATGCATGATAAGTAATTGTTCTTTGGTGTTAAGAATGCACCTTGATTTTATCACCTTGATTTTGTTTTTTCATTTCTAAAAGTTCAAAATGAATATTGTAGACTTTCTTCCTTTTGTTTTACTAAATGTTGTCCCTTTTTGAACCTATGTTTAAGGTGTGTGTGTGTGTGTGTGTGTGTATGTGATTCTACTCAATCCTAGCATAATAAATATTCTGCATCTAAGCAGAATTTTACCTTTTTTATATCCAGCCATTAGGCAAACTCAGCATTTGGGCTGTGATGTGGCAGTGGCTCTTAATGTTACTGAATATATGTTGAGTGCACACCTACCTACATGTACACATGTCTCTCATAGCCCATATCTGCTAGAAGAAATCAAATGAGAAGTGGGCATGAGTGAAGTAATAAAAGTGGAGAAACCTCATCTACCTATAAGCAGTGATGTTTATAAGCAACATTGAGACTTTCCCTTTCCTTGTAAGAGAAAATTCAGGAATTGCAATTCTGACTATTGTGTGTACAGTTGACATTGGGCCAATTAATTCCCTATTGGCTCTTGGTCTTACCAGTCTTGGAGCTGTTGCATCAGCACTCTGTGAACCTGCAGAGCTTTTATTGAGGCTTTAATCTTTGAGCAGAGAACCAGAAAGCTAGCAGCAGGAGTCTCACAGTGTGGCAGCATCACTTTGGACAGTATCAGTGTGAAACCCAGTAACAAATACCACGACCTTCCTGGGTCCCTTTCTCCCTTGTGATTTTGTGATGCATGATGAGTAATTGTTCTTTGGTGTTAAGAATGCACCTTGATTTTATCACCTTGATTTTGTTTTTTCATTTCTAAAAGTTCAAAATGAATATTGCAGACTTTCTTCCTTTTTTTTTGGTGCTGATGCAATTTTTTTGGAAGATGGTGAGCTGGATTTCTGTTGGGAGGGTGTATGTAGTACTTTGTATCTAGAATGACTGTTACCTTTTTTACTTGGAGCAGTCTTTTCCAGTTGTTAACTTGATTTCGTATTAAAATTGAGAAATAGTAGAAATGAGGTTGTTTGAGAGGAAACAATCATTTTTATAGGTGAACTCTGCTTTATGATAGAATTTAGCAGGGTCCTTCAGCTAGTGTGGTTTCAAGGAACATTAAATATTTTTGAATTTAAAATTATTTGGTTTAAGAAGACCTTTATTTCAGTACCACATGCATTTTATAAGATATCCATTTTTACAGTGAAAGACTTCTGCTTTTGGTCTTTTTTTCTTTCTCCTTTTATTCCCCCGTGAGCGTCTGTCCCACTACTTCCCTACCAAAAATTAAATAAATAAACAATTAATTAATAAAATGGAATAAAAAATAAATTACTGCTTTGAAACTAAAATCCACTAGTCTTCAGCCTAGTACTTATAGTTTCATCTTAGTGGGTAATATACCATCATAGAGCATGAGACTTAGAGTGTTACCAAAAAATGTGGGCACATGTATGTCCAGCATGAAGCAGTATTAGGCAATTTCATCATTGTGGGAACATCATAGAGTGTAGCTACACAAACCTAGATGGCATGCCTATGCACACCTAGGCTATATGGTAAAGCCTGTAGCTTTTTGGCTACACATCTGTACAGTACGTTACTGTATTGAATACTGTAGGTAATTGCAGCACCATGGTAAGCATTTGTGTATCAAAACATAGAAGAGGTACAGTAAAACTATGGCCTAAAGCATAAAAAATGGCACACCTGTATAGGGCACTTAGCATGGATGGGGCTTGCAGGACTGGATGTTGCTCTGGGTGAGTGAGTGAGTGAATTTCGTGAAGGCCCGGGACATGACTGTATACTACTGTAGACTTTATAAACACTGGATGCCTAGGCAACACTAAATTTATAACACAAATTTTCTTTCTTCAATAATAAATAGCTCACTGAATATTTTTTACTTTATAAAATTTATTTTTAAACAATGTTTTGATTGCTGTAATTAACACTTAGCTTAAAACACAAACATATTGTACAGCTGTAGTGTGATTGTATGTGCTAGACTTTTATGTGACTGGCAACACAGGTTTGTTTACACCGGTATCACCGAAAACATATGGGTAACGTGTTGCACTATGATGTCATAATGGCTACAGTGTCACTAGAAAAATAGGAATTTTTCAGCTCCATTATTATCTTGTGGGACCACTATTGTACATGAGGTCTGTCCTTGGCTGAAATGTCATTAAGTAGTACATGACTGTAAACAAGGAATTATGTTTTCTCTGTTTTTCACTCTTGGAGCAACCTGGTTTTTCTTCACAGCACATACAACATGGTATAATCCAGTAATTGCTATATTTTCAGTATGAGGATTCCACCAAGTTTGTAAGTTACATAAGATTAGGAGATACATCCGTTTTGTTCCTCAGGTGCTTAATAACTATTTGTTAAAGGAAAAAAAGGAATAAAGTAAATTTAAAGAATTAAATAGGTCAAATTGAAATGTATATGTTAAGCTGGGCACCATGGCTCACGCCTGTAATCATAGCATTTTGGGAGGCAGAGGCGAGAGGATTGCCTGAGTTCGGGGGTTCGAGACCAGCCTGGGCAACTTGGTGAGACCTCATCTCTATAGTCAATCAAAAAATTAGCCGGGCATGGTGGTGCACACCTGTGGCTCCAGCTACTAAGAAAGCTGGGGCAGAAGTATCGCCTGAGCCCAGCAGATTGAGGCTGTGGTAACTGTGAGTATGCCACTGAACTCCAGCCTGAGCATCAGAGTGAGACTCTGACTCAAAAAAAAAGACAAAAGAAACAAAAGTATATGTTAGATTTATATAGTATTCATGGCTAGCATGGGTGAGGACTGAGTATCAGAGTGAGATCATTTCAGTTGGAACATGATGATGTTTTCGACTTTTTCCTTTGTCTTTATCTCATGGCCACTTTGACTACTAAAACCAAAGTCTTATTTCATTGATTTTTAAACTCTAAGTATTTTAAATATGACCTTCAGATTTTTTTTTGAGAACCTTTCCAAGTTACCCAGAATTATTTTGATTATGGTAGTGAATTAAAGTCAAAACTGGGCCAGGCTCGGTGGCTCAGCCTGTAATCCCGCGCCTTGGGAGGCCGAGGTGAGTGGATTGCCTGAGCCCGCGGGTTTGAGACCCGCCTGGGCAACTTGGTGAGACCTCATCTCTACAATAAACCAAAAAATTAGCCAGGCGTGGTAGCCTGCGCCTGTAGTTCCAGCTACTTGGAAGGCTGAGGCGGAAGGATCGCCGTAGCCCAGCGGGTCGAGGCTGCGGTGGCTGGGAGTGGCCACTGCACTCCAGTCTGGGTGACAGAGTGAGACTCCAACTCAAAAAAAAAGAAAAAAAGTCAAAACTGATTTGCCATTATTTTTGTGGCTGAGTCAATGCTGTTCTTCAGTAATTCTATTTTGAAGTGGTGTACGAAGAGCAGAATATTTCTGTGTTTCCCTTGCATTATTTTCTAGCTTCCCATACATGAAATATTTCATAATTCCATGTTTTCCCTTGTGTTCATTATTGGAATTTGCTATGGTAATGAATTACGTTTATGTACTGTGTGACCAAAGGACCGAGGATCCATCTTTCAATTTTTTTTTCAAGATTGTGTGTGTGTGTGTGTATGTGTGTGTGTGTATGTGTGTACATATAGTTGATTGTTGTATATACAATCAGTAGGGTTTTTGATGTGCCCAGTTGATGGAGGTGCAGTGGGATGGTAGAGTAGGGAGTCTACCAGATGTGTCTGTTATGCCAAGAGATTATGTTTGAGCCATCTCAGGCAGTGACATTGTCTGGATGTGTAGGAAGAAAGAGGAGACCATGGCGTGTGCATAAGTGTCCCTCACTTGTTTTTAGTAGCAGCATGCTATATATAAATAAACACACACATATATAAACGGCTAGTACACTGCTTAGTACATGGTTGATGTTGGAGACATATTTGTTGAATTGACCTGTCCAAAACTCTCAGGAATAATCATAGTCAGCAACAAAAGTGTTGCTGAAAAATAAGTAGGCTGGACTACAGTTGCCTCTGAAGATGTAGAAATAATCTGGGTGTGGTTGTAGTAGGCTATTTCTAGAAAGTCTAGTAAGGGATATATAGATTTCTACCATGTTTAAAACAATGAAAGGACCAGAGGCTGCATCTTTTTTGATCTGAAAAGAGATTTTTGAAAGTCACTTTTTTGCAATAAAGGAGGTTAGAGGAAGAGAAATAAAGGTATCATGTTAAAATCACAGTGCAGAATGTGAAATTGAGAAACAAGTTTAAATTCAGTTTGGGGTGGAAAAATGGCCATGGCAAGGGTGAAGGAGTAGAATCTTAAATGTCACCAAAGGGTTGGTGTCGTAGATGTAATAAAGGGTGTGATTTTCTTTTCTGATCTGAGTAAAGCTGCTAGCTCACAGTTAATGAGCCCAACATGTCAGGCCTTCACATCTGCCCACTCATTTAGTCCTTATAGCAGCGTCATGAGCTGAGGTGCACTATGCTGCATGGTTTGTAAGTGGCAAACAGGTACTTGGACCACTGCCAAGGTGGGCACAGTGGACATCTAGAGGAAGAGTGTGGAAGTGCTCAATAGAGTATCGAGGCCCCAAGTGACTTTTTATCCCCAAGAACACGCCAAAGTCACTTGTCGTGTGACGTAGTGGAGAAGAGCATACTAGCATTTTCAGGAAAATGCCAGCAGTATGATGGTATAGACATTGAATTTCGACCTGATGAACTAATTTTGAGACCTTCATAACTCGTGGTAACTTTGTGATTATTAAAGAAAAGTGAAATGTCTAGTCACGGAGATAGACGTGTGAGATCAGATGGGTTTCAGAGTTGCTAAGGGAACAGGTTAGAAAGAAAGGGGCATGCTGAGCTGCACCCAGACAATCAGGTTAACTCTAAAGCTGGATTTCAAAAAATTTTGTTGTTGTCCAGCAACAAAACAACAAAATAAGCAGTATTTTTGGTTGTTCTGCTTTTCTTTAAAATTATATTGATTCTAAGAGAATAACTGTGGAAACCAGAAAGGTGATCTAGAGCTTAATACAAAAAGATAGGGACTGTTTGGTAGGTTACTAGGTAGGTAATTGTAGGAAATATGGGTTACTTTTAAAAGTAGTGATGAGCTAGAGTACAATATTTGAATTTTATGCTCCAGGGGATAAAAAAAATCCTATTCTCCTCGTAACTCTGTGTGACGTTTACTGATGAGAGGACATTTCTTGCATCATAACAGTAACATCTTCCTAACCAATAAGGTACATTGAGTAGTTCCTCCTGTCACCAATTTTTAAATGTTTAAATAATATATTTTGTTCTACCCATGGATGGTAGGCATGATGAGCTAGGCAGGAGAATGCTAATTTTGCCTTCCTATTATATTTCTTAAGGTATAGAATTTTTTAGAAGAGGAATATGTCTTAAAATCATTGAAAGGAAATACTCATATCTATAATATATGAAATGTCCAAGAAGATTTTTTTCTGAGTATAAGAAAACCAAGTAGGCACATATTTTGCAAGATTTGGAAAATAAAGAAAAGTTGGATGAAATGTGTCACTGATAATCCTATGAGGCAGAAATACCTGTTAATATTTTTGTGTTTCCTTCCAATCCCTTTAAAAAACATAGTGAGAACATACTATATATACACCCTTCCTTATTCAATACATATGCTAGCATATTTTCATGTATCATTATCCTTCCAAAACGGGTTTAGGCCAGGCATGGTGACTCACGCCTGTAATCCCAAGACTTTGGGAGGCCAAGGTGGGAGGATTGCTTGAGCCCAGGAGTTTGAGACCAGCCAGGGCAACATAGCAAGACCCTGTCTCTACAAGAAAATTAAAAAATTAGCCTGGCACGGTGACACATACTCCCAGCTACCTGGGAAGCTGAGGCTGGAGGATCGCTTGAGCCCAGGAGTTTGAGGCTGTGGTGAGCCATGATGGTACCGTGGCACTCCATCTTGGGTGACAGGGTGAGACCCTGACTCAAAAAAAGAAAAAAAACAAAAAATAAAACTGTTTGAGTGGCTGAACAGTATTCTGTTATATAGATCATATAGCTCAATCTGTTTCTTTAAATGTGAACATTTAGATTGGTTCAAATTTCTTACTATCATAGATGTTAAATTGTTTAACAGCTTTATTGAGATATGGTTTACATTTCATACAATTTAGCCATGTTGAGTGTATTGTTAAATAGTGCTTATGACCATCATTGGTTTTGGAACCTTTTGTTCCCCTCAGTAAGATCCCTCATACCCATTCATAGCTGATCCCTCCCATTCCTAGTCCCGGTCAACCACGAATCTACTTTTTGTCTCTATCCAGTTGACTCTTCTGAGCATTTCCTATAAATTGGATTATACAATAAGTGCCTTATTGCGACTGTTTCTTTTACTTAGCTAATCTTTGAGGTTCATGTATTACACGCCATGTATTAGAGCTTTATTTCTTTTTGCTGCCAAACAGTAAGTATTCCATTATATAGATATGCCACATTTTGTCTATTCATTTGGTGGACTTTTGGGTTGTTTCCAGCTATGGTCTTATTATGAATAATGCTACTGTGAGCATTCATGTGCAAGTCTTTGTGTGGACATACATTTTTATTTCTCTTGTGTAGATGTCTTGGAATGGAATTTCTGAGTTGTCTGGGAACTGTATACTTAACTTTTTGAGAAACTGCTAAACTGTTTTCTACAGTGGTTTCACCATTTTATATTCCTACGAGCCATGTTTGAGAGTACCCATTTCTCCATATCTTCACCAATGTCTCTTATTGTCTGTCTTATTTATCTAGCCATTTGAATGGTAGTAGTATCTCCTTGTGGTTTTAATATGTATTTCTCCAGTGACAATGATATTGAATATCTTTTCATGTGCCTACCTGTCACTTGTATATTTTCTTTGTTGAAAAGTCTATTTAGATCTTTTCTCCACCTTTCAACTGGATTGTTTGGGCATTATTGAGTTATAGGTGTTCTTTGTAAATTCTGGGTACAAGTCTTTTATTAGGTGTGTATTGTGCAGATACTTTGGCCTATTGCTTGGCTTTTCATTTCTGTAATGATGTCTTCTGAAGTGCAAACATTTTGAATTTTGATGAGGTTCAGTTTATCAATGTTTTTAATGATCTGTTCTTTTAATGTCATAGCTATGAATTCTTTCCCTGCCACAAAGTGTCAATGGATTCATATATTTTTTAATTGTGTACACTTAAAATTTTTTTAATTGTATAAACTTCTAAATAATATTTTAAAATATATATTATTTAAATTTTGTTTTTCTTAATTGACTAATTGTACATATTCATGGGGTATGTAGTGGTGGTTTGATGCATGTAATATAGTGTGATCAGATCAGAGTAATTTATTAGCATATCCATCATTTCAAATGTCATTTTTTGTTGTGTGTTGGGAAAGTTCGATATCCTCCCCCTAGCTAGTTGAGACCATATAATATATTTTTGTTAACTGTCATCTTTCTACAGTGATATAAAACAGTAGAACTTATTTCTCCTATCTAGCTGTAATTTTTGTATCCTTTCAAAAATCTCTCCCTAGCCGTTCCTCCTCCTTATTTTTCTCAGCCTCTAGTAACCTCTGTTCTCCTTACTTCTCTGGGATTTTTTTTTTTTTCAAGCTTCCACATACAAGTGAGAGCATGTAGTGTTTCACTTTCTGTTCCTGGCTTGTTGCACTTAACATAATGTTTTCTAGTTCCATCATGCTGTTGTGAACGACAACATTTCATTCTTTTTAATGGCTGCATGGTATCCCATTCTTTATATGCATATACCACACTTTTTATTGTATTCATCTGTAGGTGCACACCATACGGTTGATTCCATAGCCTGGCTATTGTGAATAAGGGTGTAGTAAACAAGGGGTGCAGGTGTCTCTTCAATATAATGACTTCCTTCCCTCTGGGTAAATCCCAGTAGTGAGATTGCTGGATCATATGGTAGTTTTATTTGTGTTTTTTTGAGGAACCTCTGTCCTGTTCTCCATAGTGACTGTACTGGTTTGCATTCCCACCAACAGTGTATAAGAGTTCCCTTTTCTTTGCAACCTCGCCAGCATTTATTTTTTTTTGTCCTTTTGCTATTAGCCATCCTAACTGGGGTAAGATGATACTTCATTGTGGTTTTGATTACATTTCTCTGATGATTGGGGCTGTTGAGCATTTTTTCATATATTTGTTGGTCATTTGTATGTCTTCTTTTGAGAAATCTATTTAGATCATTTAAATGTTCATTTTATTATTTTATTTTATTTTTGAGTCAGGGTCTCACTCTGTTGTCCAGGTTGGAATACAGTGGCATGATCATGGCCCACTGCAGCCTCTAACTCCTGAATTTAAGCAGTCCTCCTTTATCAGCCTCCTGAGTGGCTGGGGCTACAGACGTGCGCCACCACACCCGGCTATTCTTTTGATTTTTATTTTTGCAGAGATGAGGTCTCACTGTGTTGCCCAGACTGGTTTCAAACTCCTGGGCTCAAGCAATTCTCCTGCCACTGCCTCTCAAAGTCCTGAGATTACAGGCGTGAACTATAGTGCCCAGAGATTTATCTATTTTAAAATCAGATTTTTTTTCTTTTTTGCTGTTGAGATGTTTGAGTTCCTTGTATATTTTAGATATTAATCCCTCATCAGATGAGTGGTTTGCAAATATTTTCTCCCATTCTGGTTGTCTTTGCAGTCTGTTGATTATTTCCTTTGCTGTGCAGAAACTTTTAGTTTGATGTAATTCCATTGGTTTATTTTTACTTTCATTTTTTGTGTTGCTGAGGTCTTATCCATTAAAATCTTTTCCCAGACTGATGCCCTGAAGTATTTTCCCTGTGTTTTCTTCTAGTAGTTTTATCAGTTTAGTTCTTAAATTTATGTTTTTTGATCCACTTTGAGTTGATTTTTGTATAGAATATGAGGTGGGGATCTAGTTTCATTCTTTTGCATATGGATATCTAATTTTCCCAGTGCTATTTATTGAAGAGAAAGTCCCTTCCTAAAAAATCAGTTGGCTAAACATGTGCGGATTTATTTCTGGGTTCTTTATTCTGTTTCATTGGTCTATATGTCTGTTTCTGTGCCAGTGCCATGCTGTTTTGATACTATAGCTCTGTAGTATATTTTGAGGTCTGGTAGTGATACCGCAAACAATCTCAGGATTGCTTTGGCTGTTAAGGGTCTTTTGTGGTTCTGTGTTATGATTTGTAAAATATTTCTGTGAAGAGTGTCATTGGTATTTTGATAGGGATTGCGTTGAATCTGTAAATGCATTGGGTAATATAAAATATTTCTTAAGGATGGATTCTGAAAAGTAAAATTTCTGGAAAGTTGTAATATATTTAATTTCAATAAACTTTTTTGAAGTTTTACATATAAGCAGAAAGATGTACAAATCATAAGGGCATAGCTCAGTCAAATTTGAAAAAAATGAATGTGTGACTTTCCAGAAACTCTCTCCTAGTCATTACTTTTACTTGTCCACAAAGGTGACCAACGAGTATTGACACCATAGATTAATTTTTCCTGTGTTTGAGTTTTATGTAAGTTAAACAATATGTTATATCCATATTTGTGTCTGTGTTTTTTGCCCAATATTGTATTTGTGAGATTCATCCATGTGTTGGATTTTAGGAGTTTATACATTTTTATGATTGTAGTATTTTATTATGATTATATATAATACTTATTTATCAGTTCTACTGTTGATAGACATTTTTGCTGTTCTAATGTTTGGTTATTTCAAATAGTGTTTCTGGGAATATAATTGTGCTTGACTTTTGGTGTACAAATGGGAACATTTCTGTTTAATACTTACGAGTGGAATTGCTGCCTTACAGAGCAGGTATATCGACAAATTTACCAGAAACAGCAAAGTGTTCCTCACCATTACCAATTTCCACTCGCAGTAGTAATGTGTGAAGGTTCCATTTGCATCATATCCTGGTCAATTTTTGGTGTTTACTTTCTTTTTTTTTCCTCATTTTAATCATTCTGCTGGATTTTTGTTTTACTGTGATTTTTATTTGCATTATTTTGTTGAGTGGTGAGGGAAAACCTGTTTATGTATGTTGTGAGAGTTTTTTTTTTTTCTTTTTTGCTGGTTGACTATCTTTGTGAAGTTTTTGTTCAGTTCTTTGCTCATCTTTCAACTAGGTTGTCTTTTTCCTGGAAATTTGTTGACATTTATATCTGTCATCTATTTATCCATCTATTGATTTTGGAGTATGAGTTCTTTGTGATGTCTTCTGCCTTTTGACTTGCCTTTTTGTTCTCTTAATGATACCTTTTGATCAACTTATCAGTCCTTATAGCTAGTGCCCTTGAAAGCTTGTTTGTGTCTTAAAAAATAAATCTAATTTGGAAACTTAATTAAGATTAAGGAACTTAAACTTGAGCTAACTAGAGTCTGGTGCTCGGTTGTTAGGAGAGCTCTTACATTTTCTGTTCATGCCTGTTCCAAGAGTGAAACCCTTCAGAAGTTACTCCCCCAGCCCTCCCGTGAGCCCTGTCCACGCTTCCATCCCCTTGAGACTGCCCTGCTCAGCTTCCCAGCTTTTCAGCTGCCTCTTTTATTCTACTTTCAAGCTTCTCAGCTGCTTTTAAGCTTTTCAGCTGCCACTTTTCAGGCTCTCAGATTCTCAGCTGCCTTGAGAAAACCTCTACGCTGGCATTTTAGAATTGGCTCATGTCTTCAGGGGAAGAGAATCACAGATTGCAGAGGTACCTTGCCTTTCCATGGCTCCCTTCTCTCTGAGATCTTGGCCTCTTAAGTCCTTCCTGCTCTGGTAGCCAGATGATTTGGTTGTTCTTGGTGGGAGTGTTGGTTTGCCACACACTTGACTTTCTTTTTTTTGTCAGAAGAAGTTCCTGAGAATGTTTTAAAGTCTGTTATAGCTTCCTGACTTATTGTAAGGTTGCATTTCTATTGGTGGAGTATCAATTTGATAGAATTATTTTCATCTTATTTAAACCTTTTGAACATTTTTAGGGAAAATATTAACGTTGCATTGTTATAGTAACTTTCATTTTTATTCCAGTGAGACCGGATGCTGTTTCAAACCTTGTTTTTTTTGTTTTTGTTTTTGTAGCTTCTATGTATGACTTATCTGTTAAAATATATTTTTAAAAGATTTTTTAATGTGTAATAGTGCCTGTATAAACAAATAAGGATTCATGCATCTGAAGACAAAGGGTTTTTATATGAATGGACTTAAGAATAGTTAGCTTTTCCATTGATGTTTATAATGTTTCAAGACTTTTGAAGGCAGGGTTGTGTCTCCTGTTCTTTTGTGTTCTTTCTTGGTACGTGGTACCCGGTTCTTATTAACATGAAGCAGATTGTATTTAAAAAGTAACGAAGAGATAGGAGCAGGAAGCCCTTGAAGAATGTTTCCTTAAGTTATGCTGTGTTCAGTGGTTAAATCTGTGTGAAAAATTTGTCTAGTTATTGATTTATATTATTTCATTTAGGAGCATGACCTTAAATCTAAGGCCATAAGGCATTCTGCTTTGTTAGCTTTATTGAAGTATAACTGATACACAAAAGATTTCCCACATTTGATGTATAATCCTGATGAATTTGGACATATGTGTACACCCATGATATCATCACCACAACCAAGGCATCCATCACCTCCAAAAATTTCCTTGCGTTGTTTTGAATGTGTGTATTTTGTAAAAACACTTACCATCAGATAAATTCTCTTAACTTTTTTTTTTTTTTTTGAGTCAGAGTCTCACTCTGTTATCAGGCAGGAGTACAGTGATACGATCACGGCAACCAGGGCCTCAACCTGCTGAACTCAGGTGATCCTTCTGCCTCAGCCTTCCAAGTAGCTGGGAATACAAGCATGTACTACCACATCTGGCTTTTTTTTATTGTAGAGATGAGATCTCACCATGTTGCCCAGACTGGACTCAGGCAATCTTGTCACCTTGGCCTCCCAAAGTGCTGGGATTATAGGTGTGAACCACTGCACCCAGCCCTCTTAACATATTTTGAAACACACAATGCTGTATTGCTAACTGTAGGTATTACGTTGTATAGCAGATTACTAGAACTTATTCAATTTACATAACGCACTTTACATCCATTTAAGAACAATTTCCCATTTTTTCCTCCCCGCATCCCTAGTGACCGCCATTTTATTCTCTGCTTGTATGAGTTTGACTGTTTTAGATACCTTTTACAAGTAATTAGAGGCACCCAGTTTTGAGCCATTATCTTCCTTCTTACATCCATCAAATCACTAATTTAAGATCAAATTCTCCTTCGTGATCTACCACATTTGCAGGAGGTAAGTACCTGCTTCCTAAATCTTTACAAATGCAAGAGGGGAATTATATGTCTTACCTTCCTCACATGAAGTTAAATCAATCATCTTATTCCTGGACACATCATATACATGCTGAGTTGCAACCTTACCAGTTACATTTTGAAGGAGTTTAAGAGTAAGACAGTTTTCAGTGTCTGGCTAATATGTAAGCATTAGGCAAGTATTTGATAAGTAAAAGAACACACTCAAAGCCAGCATTAATTGATTATTATTAAGACAGTTTTCAACTAACTTCAGAGTTCTAATGTATGCACGTACAAATTTAGAAAATCCAAAGCATTCTTTATTCATATATAGTTTATCCAACTCTAAGTGTTTGGATTTCAAGAAGTCATCCAAACAAGCTTAATTTTTAGTCAGCAGTATGAAAATAGTATCTGAGGATAAGGGATAGTGGAATTTTCCTTATTCATACTTTGATTTTTTTAATTGTGAAAGTATAATATAACTCACAGAAATGTCCTTGTTTTAGTCACTGCCCTACATTTTTTTGGTTGTTTCATCAACTCTGCATGAAACACAATGTGTGCTCCTGCTGCTTCAGACCCTTAGGGAGTGGAGTTCTGAACAAAAATTGAAGTCTTTGGGGGAGGCAGATCTAAAAATAAAACCCTCAAGGTGTTAGACTAGAGGTGTGGGCCAGATCCAGGGACAGCATTTTTAACATTACAATTTGCTATATAAAATGGAATAAAAGTCCCCTTCTTTTTCTTAGGGTAATAAGAGAGGCAGCACAACATTTTAGAAAGAGCAGGAACTTTGGATCCAGGCTGCCCTAGGTTCCAATTCCAGCAATTCCACCAGCTGTATAAGTGGGTACATTACACATTTCCCTCTGAGTCTCAGTTTCTCTTCAAAATGGGGAAAATAACTTTTGCCTTTAGGGTGGTTTCTCAGGTTTGGCAATATTATGTATTAAGGTCTGCTGCATGGTGGGTGTTTAAGAAATGTTAGCTATAATTGTACATCGTAAATGTTTTTTCTTATACTGGAATAAGACTTTATCCCCTCTAATGCGATGATGATGCACAGACGAGAGCCAGGTTACCTGAGTTCTAATCCTAGCTCTGCTGTCGACTAGCTGTATGACCTTCGGCAAGCTACTTATTTTTCTTGTGGCTCACTCAGCTTCCTCATCTACAAATGAGGATAGTTATAATGTCCACCTTCTAGAGTTGTGAGTTGTGTAATATTTATAAAGAATAGTATCTCACTAATATGTAAGCGCTAGGCAAGAATTTGATAAGTAAAAGAAAACACTCAAAGCCAGCATCAGTTCATTATTATTATTGATAAAGGTAAAGGTATTAGAGGTGACACTAGAGGCTGAATTGTTGCATGTTAAGTGATGAGAAATAGGTACGCCGGAATTTAGTGAGATTAAAACTCTGAAGCTGGCACCAGTTCGGATTGTTGATACTGATAAGTAGGAATAGCAGAGTGGCGGAGATTTTTACTTCTAGCTCACGCTTATGAGAATTTGTGAAGAAATGTCCTCACAAGAATGTTTTCTGTTGTGTTCTCCTCCGTCAAGAAAGAGGCCAATGGGAAAAGAAAGTGACTTGGTGTGGAATATACCTTCCAAGTAGCACACAACTAGCACTCAACAATACCATACATTTTCTCCTTTGGTTGAAAAGTTACTAAGATTTTATACATATATATTGTATGTATCAGATATAAAGTTGGAGGTTGAACAAGTCTTTGCACTATTTTCTGAACACCACTGGATGTCATTTACATAAAAATTTTGTTTTTTCTTTTGCTTTGAAGTAATGCAAATAATACTAGTGTTATATTCTTTTTTATTGAATTTTTATAGTAATTTTTATATCCTTCATTTCAAGTAGTACCAATCTTCATAGAAGACTTTGTTTTAGTCCAAATTTAATATATGGTAGCCTTCTGCAGATGTTCATATGATTCTGTCTTTATGGTTCACCTTAGTAAACCATAGCTACTGCCCATAAATAAAGAGCAGAGAATAAAAGACATCTCAAAAGCAACACAAACTTGCGGGGGAGACTCAAGAATACATACATGTCTCCAGAAGGAGAAATAAAATGCTTTTTATGGCAGAGTGATTTTCTTTCCATCTCAAATCTAGAGATTTTTTTAAAAGGGAAAGAGTAAAAGCAGATGGGTTCAGTCATTTCTAAGTGTGAAAGTTGAGAATGCCTTCATGCTCAGTGCACCTTGTTTTCCACAGACTTCCACTGACCATAATAGATATTTAAAGTTAGGACAGAGATTCACAGTGATGTCTAAGTGCAGTGAATGGAAAAGAGAATGAACAACTAAGCCCACCCCACACCTGCACTGTTTTCCTCTCCCTATAACCCTACCCTGTAGAATAGAGCAGTTCGGGATTTTACCTCTGAGTTAAAAACTATAGACACTCCTTTTCTTAAGAAATCAAAAGAACTGCCTGGGGAGAATTGGGGCTGATGAAGAGAGTGTGTAAATCCCAAACAAATCCCTCTTCTTCTTGGTATTTGAAGGCCCACCCTCTGCTCACTCCAAATGAAGCATATCTTTTAACAAGTCCAACATCACACACAGAGATCCCTGCCAGCTGCCTTTTTATGGGCGAGACTAGCAGAAAAACAGAGCCATGTGTTTAGTGGCATAAGAAACCCAGTAGCCTTAGGGGAAAAAGCCACCTTGTCCTTTTATTCAGAAATATGCACTAGATATATGATGCGAAACAGACTGTATTACAAAAAAGTGAGACAAAGTAAACAACTAATTCCTCTGGAAGAAACAGAGCTTAATCAGGGAATAGAAGACACTGTCAAAGAAAAGAAAACCTTAGGGGAGGTTCAGGAAGGTGGCATCTGGAAAATAAGAACAGGATTCAGTAAACAAGGAACAATCAAAGAAGAAAGAGGAACTCTTGAAAATTAGACATTTGTTTACTGAAATTAAAACAGGTGCGTGCCATCATGCCTGGCTAATTTCTGAAAAATGTGAAAGATGACTATAAGGAAATCTACAACACAGTGCAAAAAGAAAGGCAGAAAACTTGAAAGAAGAGCAGAGAGACAAGCTCAGTCAAGTTTGTCTAATATCTAAATAACTTGGAATTCCAGAAGATGAAGTATAGTAAATGAAGAGTCGAAAATGTCAAGTCAATCATAGAAGGTCTTCTTGTGTCTGGGAAATAATCTGAATCTTCAGATTGAAGAGTTGTGAGGGCCCAGCAAGATGGATGAAAACTATTTTAAACTCAGACAGTTTCCTGTGAAATTTAAGAACACTAAATTTGAAGAAAAGATCCTAAATGCTTATAGAGAGAAAAGTAAGGTTATCAAGTTTTCATTCATCTCTGAGCTCTTCTTTGCCTTCTGGGACAATAAGGTACTCCAGCCTTATCTCAGACTTTTTCCTATCCCAGACCTGAGGTCAGCCATCTTTTTAAGGAGCCCTGGTTTCTTTTAATGGTGAATGTGTTATGGAACTAAGACCTGGATGCGCATTGTATCTGGAATATTTTGACTTCTAGACTCTTTCATTGGATAGAATTGAAATATAAATAATACATATAAATACATATATGTTTTATCCTATTAAACATAAAAAATAGCTTTTATCAAATATCACTATCAACACAATTCCTGCTTGTTTTGTTTTTGTTTCTGCTTGTCCTTCAGTAGCCTTAAAATGACCACAAAATGTCATTTTGTAAAGTAGAAAGTGTCTGGAAGTACATTTCTAATACTTTCATAGTTATCTTCCTTCTTTCTTCATTCCTTGTTCCAGAAATAACATTAAAAATACACACCAGAACTTCCGCCTCTCCCAAGAGGAAATAGCCCTGTGCTTCCCATTTCTTTCCCCTTGAACATTATACAACAAGTAACACAGAGCATCTCTGAAAAGTGGAGAGAAAGCAGGCCTCCCAAGGACCTTGTGACAACACAGCATCTCCTTATATCCTACGGGGTAGTGCAGAAACTGTCAACCTGGGCACAATCAAACCCCTCCCCAAAACAAACAAGCAAACAAAAAACTCCAAGAAAAGCCTGTTTCCCTTAGCCAAAAGATGGGGAAAAGGGTGGTTGTATAACAGAAACCCTTTTATCAATACCTCCTTACTCTTATACATTTGCGGACACACATAGCTTTTATGTCCTAAAATCTAGATGGAAAGGTATGGGCGCTAAAATAGCTAAAACAGTCTTGAGAAAGAAGTGGGATGAATCACTTTACCCAATGCCATATAGCTACATAATCAAGATAGTGTGGTATTCATGGAAGAATAAACACATAGATAATGGAGCAGAATAGAGAACCCAGAATTATGCCCATAAGATATAATCAGCTGATTTTTGACAGAGGTATAAAAACAATTCAGTGGAGGAAATATAGCCCTTTCAATAAATGGTGCTGGAGCAATAGAACAGACATAGGCAAACAACAACAACAAAAACCCAAACAAACAAACAAAAAAGCCAAACACACAAAACAAAAAATAGACCAAAAACCTCACAAATGTGACCTACACCTCACAGTTGAGTCATGTAAAATTAACTCGGATATGAATTTGAATGTAAAATGTAAAACTATATACCTATTAGAAAAAAAAGTGAAAGAATATCTTTGGAATTTAGAGCTAGGCAAAGATTTCTTCAACTTAACACCAAAATCTCCTTTCATAAAAAGAAAGACTGACAAATTGGACTGCATTAAAAGTAAAAAAACAAACAAACAAATACTTCTGCTTTGCAAAAGATCTTGTTATGAGAATGGCAGGGCAAGCTATAGACAGAAATATTTTACAAACTACATATTTAGCAAAAGACAGTATGTAAATATGTAAATAACTCTCCAAACTCAACAATAAAAAGCTAAACAGTTCAATTACAAAATGGTCAAAAAATATAGAGAGATATTTCTTTTTTTTTTTTTTTTTTTTTGAGTTAGAGTCCTACTCTGTCACACAAGCTGGACTGCAGTGGCACACTTACAGCCACTGCAACCACGACCTGTTGGGCTCAGGTGATCCTTCCACCTCAGCCTTCCAAGTAACTGGTACTACAGGCATGTGCCATCACGCCTGGCTAATTTTTAAATTTATTGTAGAGATGATGTCTTGCCAAGTAGCCTGGGCTGGTGTTGAACCCCTGGGCTCAGGTAATCCTCTCACCTTTGCCTCCCAAAGTGTTGGGATTACAGGCGTGAGCCACTGCACCCAGTGAGAGATAGTTCAATGCAGATAATGTACAGATGGTAAATAACGTCATGGAAGGACGTTTAGCATCATTAACTATTAGGGAAATGCAAAATAAAACTACAGTGAGGTCTTACTATACACCTACCAGAATGGCTAAAAAAAAAAAAAAACAGTGACAACACCAAATACCAATGAGGATGTGGAGAAACTGGATAACTCATACATTGATGATGACAATGTAAAATGTTACAGCTACTCTGAAAAACAGCTTGGCATTTTCTTATAAAATTAAACATGCAGCTACCATATGACCCAGCTGTTGCACTCTTGGGTTTTTACTCCAGGGAAATAAAAACTTATGTCCTCACAAAGACCTGTATACAAATGGCCACTGAGTGAAAAAAAGCCAGTCCCCAAAGATCACATACTGTATGGCCCCATTCATATAACGTTCTTGAAATGACACAATAATAGATGTGGAGAATAGATTAATGATTGCCAGGGATCAGAGAATGTGGGGGTGGCTATAAAGGAACAACAAGGGTGATCATTGTGGTGATGAAACTGTTCTTTATCTTGACAGTATCATTGTCAGTGTCCTGGTTGTGATACTGTGTATGGTTTTGCAAGAAATTTAGGGAAACTGGATAAATGAGATCTATCTATTATTTCTTAAACTGCATATGAATCTACAATCATCTCAAAAAGCTTAATTAAAAATGTAGAAAATACATATTGTTTGTTAAAGTATGTGTTTGAGATTCTAATATAAACACTAGGTGTATTCTAAATCCTGGAGAGGATATATTTAAGCTGGAGCAAAAATATTTCATAATTGATTTAAAAATTATTTAAATGTCTGCTTATACATTGTTTGGTTATATGAATAATCAACTCATATAGATATATGAATTTGATGCTATTGGCATTTCCTCAGGGTTTTACTCACCTTGAAACTAGTGAGGCCATGCACAAATCAATGAGAAAGTATTTTTTTCTCTGATTGTTTCCCTTAAGTTATTCCAATTTCTGGGGGAAAAAAAATATATATATATATGTAATTTTTATTCTTATTTTTATTTTTTTCAAACCTTGTTTGTTTCTGGAGCAGAGATGTGGAGAGTCTACATGTTGTCATAGCTCCATCTCTACTGCTAGACTATCACTGTCTGTAACGACTATTCTTCCTGATTTAACAGTAAGGTGAAGGCTTAAGTTAGAATAACATTAGATCTGTAAGTAGAGCCCTAGAGATTCGGCAACTAAAAACAACCTAGCCAGAGACCCCTAAATCAGTGCTTCTGTTTTATGTGCCTGAGAATCACCTCAGGGTCTTGTTAAAATGCAGATTCTGATTCAGTAGATCTGGAGTCTGATAGTCTACATTTCTAACATGCTCCCAAGTGGTGCAGATGCTACTTGGTCCCTGGACCACCCTTTGAATAGCAAGCTCCTAGATAATACTGCAGGTTTGCTTATTTTTGTATATAGTTTTGCAAGGAACAAGGGGCAGAGACAAGGAACAAAGGTAACATCTGGCTTCACATTGAAAGCTATCTTTTCATTCAAATAGAGAGCATGGGTGAAATGGGAGGAGACTAGACAGGAAATGAAGAAGGAAAAAGGGGCAGACAGCAGAGCCCTGAAGTCCTTCTGAGAGCATCAGCAGTGTGCGCTGCAGGGAGTAGAGGCACTGGTGAGGGTGGAAGCTGGAGACATTTAAAGGTGGAGGAATAGCTCAGTGGGTGTGGGAGAGGTTGGGCCGAACAGCCACCTGCATGTCTGGACTTTAGCCTGTGAAAGCATAGGCATTAGAAAGCTCCTTGAAATGTGTGCTCCAGTATGGGCTTCACATAGAGCTCAGTAATTCTCAGAGAAAATCATGTGTTCCATTGAGGAAAGCAAACCATTCACGAACTGTCTTTCTGCAGTCTTTTAGGACTCTTAAGATGTAGAGACCAGCCATAATGCTGAGCCCTTCAGCCCTGTGTTCTGCACATCTGATCTGCATCTTGAATGATATTGCAGCACAATTTAGACAGGCCAGGAAAGGAAATAGTACCTGTTGAAATATGTTTGTCAAAGAGGTGGTTAAGTTCATGCACTAACCTCAGGGTTAGCTTGGTTACTTAGCTGTGAAGAGTAATTCATACAGTCTGAGGTTTTACCATATTCAAATTTTCATGAGGCGTGTTTTTATGCTTTCTTTCAAATGCATAAATATGTTCTTTGATATTCAAGTTAAGTTTTTCTTCTCATGAAAATAATAAAAGCAGGCTGGGCGCAATGGCTCAAGCCTATAATCCCAGCACTTTGGGAGGCCGGGGCAAGAGAATTGCCTGAGCCCAGAGGTTCGAGACCAGCCTGGGCAACTTGGCAAGACCTCATCTCTACAATAAATTAAAAAAATTAGCCAGGCGAGGTAGCGCGTGCCTGTAGTTCCAGCTACTTGGAAGGCTGAGGTGGCAGGATTGCCTGAGCCCAATGTTGAGGCTGTGGTGGTTATGAGTGTGCCACTTCACTCCAGCCTGGGCGGCAGAATGAGACTCCAACTCAAAATAATAATAATAATATAGTAATAATAAAAGCACATTATACATTTAGAACAAAAGAAAAGAAAAAGCCCACATTCCAACCACCATTAACAAACTGCTTTTAGCACTTAGGTGATTATTTCCCTTGGTCTGTGTGTAAAACAATTATACTATACATGCAAAATTGCATCCTATTTTTATGACTTTACATTATAAGCATTTCCTTGTTTTTATCATCTTCATAATTAATATTTAAGTGGCTCAACTGTGTCTTTTAAGTAATCTAGTTCCCTAATTATTGGTCGTTGAGGCTGAAATGTGAGATAGTTTTGTTACTTCATTAAAGGGATTCACACTGAGATGAGTATTTTACTAGATGGTTAGTATATATTTAATCAGATTGCTGAACTTTAAAAAAAAATCAGTCTTCCTTCATTATCTGTTTTTGGTCAAAGACCTAATGAAAACTACCTAACAGGTGTCTTGCCCCTGGGGAGATAGCTCAGTGTAACACACTGTAACCCTGCGTGCACTTGGAACACAGAGAGAGGGTGCTTTGTCCAAGCTGCAGTCTTGAGAAGGATTCCTAGAAAGTGTAAGAGTGAATGACACAAAAATGTGGAAGGTTCTCTAGGGAGAGGACCTAGCAGGTGTCATAGGCTCATCACGACTGGACATGGCATGGAGACAGAGTACTTTGTAATCACATGACTGTCTTCATGGTATCTCCATGACTGTCTCTCAGTACCCCATCCTTACTGGATGATGGGAATGGAGGAAGAAAACAAAACGGAAACAAAACAGGTGGGCATATTATAATCTGGGAGAGAAGAGAGGAGGGAAACTTTTTCCAGCTCTACATGTAACCTTCACAAATTCTAATACACATTTTTGGGTGACCATCCTTTCACATCCCTCAGCCCTACATGAGTCTGTCGGATCCCATGGGTTTGTTAAAGATGAAAAAAGAAAAATAACCACCATTGCTGTAGTTGATGGGAATTTATAGTGTTTGCATGGTTAGGACTGTGATTTTAAAAATTCACCTGGCTATAGTTTGATGGGTAAATTTACAGGAGGAGGACAAAAGATATCAGTTAGATGGCTCCTGCCTCAATGAGAAACGTGGTCATAGTGGTAGGGAGGAGAGTTGAAGAACGACTTAAGAGGCAAAATTGGTCACTTGGAGTGACTGGCTTGGTGTGCTGGTAGATGGATGAGAAGAAACGGTGTTTGAGATCCAGGTTTGGATTGGAGTAAATGGATGGTGATATTATTGACGGTAGTTGGGGTACAGAAGAATAGTTGTAGTAGGAGTGTCATTTTTGATGAATATCTCTTTTCCAGTGCTTTTGCGTTTCTTCTTTTCTTTTTTTTTAAGAAAGCATGATCTATTGAGAAGACAGAAAAGCTCCCACAGTGGGAGGGGACCCAGGGGATTGCCCGCTTTTGTGTTTCTTAGCTGGGGTTTCCCAGAAACTATAACTTGAGGCAAAGTTAATAAAATAGAAAGTTGTATTGGGTGGTGCAAGCTCAGGGCAGCAAGAGTGAGGGGGAACGGAAGGTGAGATGGAAAGGGAGGAAAAGCACATGCAAGGTAATCTTGCGCTGCTGATCTGGCTACAACTTTATCAAGTGAGTTGTCTACCATTCAGGCCTTAAAGAACTCATGGGTCTGGAGCTTGGTCAGGGATCAGAAAAAACATCCTTTCTGACTCCTGTGTCTCAACGGTCAAAGTTTACTTTGTGGGGGTGTTATTTGGATTAGTGTAAGGAGCAACTCTGGGCAGTCCATGGAAAGCAGATCCCATGTCCCACAGTGTGGCGAATAATATGAGTTGAGAAGTGGTTGGAGGAGTTGAAACCTTTGTGGGTTCTTTTGGGGTAGAATTTGGGCCAGCACTTGAGGTCCAGGGGATTTATGGAGTTTCAGGTGGCAGGTGGGGCTGGATGAATACAGGGAGGCATGTAAACAGGGTCCGAAGCACTTACCCAATTTCTTTCAACTCTCTTATTATCCAATTTATAGTCTGTAACAGAGTTTTATAATGCTCTGATTTTTATCGTACTGTTTTCTTTTTGTTACTGATCAGGTTTTAATATTAGACCTACATCCCTCTAGTTTCTATGTACCTGATGCTTCCATTTACATAATTTCTAGACTATAGATTTAATATAATTGTATTTCTCTGTTTACTTTCTGGCCCGTTACTTGGAGGATGGAAAATTTCCCTGAGGGTCAGATCCCACGAGGTACTTGATTTCTTTTATTCCCTGGGTATTACTATGCCAATCTCTGCAATTTGCTTATCACATAGACAAGATACAACAAATGTTTCAGTAAAGAACTGTTGAAAACCATTAGCTAATCAGAAAATTAGCATTTCTGGAGGCAATGCTGTAGAACAAACTCTTCTTTTGAAGTTTTCAAAATAGAGAATAAAAGAAGGAGAAATCGAATTATGAATATGATGA
This sequence comes from Tarsius wallacei, assembly GCA_963574415.1. Classification (NCBI taxonomy): domain Eukaryota; kingdom Metazoa; phylum Chordata; class Mammalia; order Primates; family Tarsiidae; genus Tarsius; species Tarsius wallacei. The sequence continues at coordinate 31,525 of CAUYQG010169507.1, read as the reverse complement.
CAGAATATTTTTAGGTGAATGACTTAGTAGCTTTTTGTTGAATGTATACTCTATGCCAGCCTCTCATTTGGGTTTAAGGATACAGTGCTAGACAAAAAAATGATGTCACATTTCTGCCTTCTGGGAGTTTGCTTTCCAGCAAGGGTGGGGTGGCATGGGCATAGAAATGAATCAAAGAATGACCTGAAAAGTAACTAAAACGACTACCGACCCAGGATTATCACAGAGAAGTACATATTGAAATGAGACGACAGCACTGGGGCAGGAGCAGGGCTGGGGTTTGGCTTTCAGGAGCCAGGGAAGATTCTCTTAGTAATGGAGGGATAAGAATTCACAAGATAAACGGGGGATGGAGATGGGTAGATAGTTTACAGGAAGCTGTTTATTCATTGAGCAAATGTTGATTGAATACCAAGTGTGTGGCACAGGTGCAGTCATAGGTGCTGGGAATATAGACGTGAATGACCCAAGCAAATATTCCTGCCCTCACGAGAGTTGTTGGTAGTTTTGACCAGGATGATGGCAGAGAGGTTGGAGAGAAGCGGCTTGAAAGATATTTAGGAGTTAAAATAGACAATCCTTGAGGGCAGGAAAGAATTATGGCTGATGGAGTAAAATGTCAAGGTGACTCTTAGGTTTCTGGCTTCTATAACCAGATGGGTGGTAATTTATTCACTAAGTATGGGAACAGTGGGGTGATGCATTAGTCAGGGCTCACTAGAGAAGCAGAACCAATAGGATGTCTGTCTGTCTGTATATCTATCTATCTATCTATCTATCTATCTAATCATCTATCTGTCTATCTATCATCAATGTAGGATTTTTTTTTGAGACTTGGCTTATGTAATTGTGAAGGACTAAATGTCCCAAGATATGTTTTCTGTTGGAGAACCAGGGAACCCAGTGGTATAATTCAGTCCGAGTCCAAAGGCCTGAGGACCAGAGGAGCCACTAGTGTAACTCCTAGTCCACGGCTGAAGGCCTGAGAACCTGCAGAACTGCCGGAACAAGTTCCAGAATCTGAAGACCTCAGAACTTACAATTTTGATGTACAAGGGCAGGATGAGACCGATTTCCCAACTCTGGAAGAGAAAGTGAAGTGGCCTTTCCTCTGCCTTTTTGTTCTATCTGAGACTGCAATGGATTGAATGGTGCCTGCACACATTGGTGAGAGTGGAGCTTCTTTACTTAGTCCACAGATTCAAACACCAACTGCTGGAAACACTCTCACAGATATACCCAGAAATAATGCTTTTACCAGCCATCAGGGTATCCTTTAATTCAGTCAAGTTGATACCTGAAGTTAACCATGATAGTTAGCTTGGAGAGAAGAATGACCATCCCTCTACGTTTAATCTGGACTTGCAGAGTTTGAGGGACCTTTGGGATATCCAAGATGATATATTAAATACGCAGCTGGGTACATGATACTGGAACTCAGAAATTAGGTAATTAGGTTTGGGTCATAGAAACACATTTTCAGGTAATAATTGAACGAGTGGGCAAAGATGAGATGACCTATGGCATGAGAAGAACCAAGCTATATGATTTTTTAATGTGTATTTCTCAAAATCAGACTAAATTATATTGCTTTTAATTAGCAGATGGATTTCAATCTGAATACTCACATACTCTACTAGATGTAAAAAAGAAACCTTGTTTTTGCCCTTGCTCTTTACAAATAGTTTATATGCAATAAAAGGAGACACTTTAGTTTTAACGTAGCAATTATAGACCTAGGTGGGCCTATGATTTATTTTAAGATCTCAAGTTCATTATTTAATAAGACTTGGTATTTCTTACCAAAGAATTTACAGTCAAAGACCATTATGAGAAATGTCAACGGCAGGCAAATACTGTCTGTGAACTATTACAAAAGGCTAATGAAATGAAATTGGTCTGCATTTTCTCCAATAATAGTTTCAAGGTAGATAAAGATTCTTAGCTGAATAACAGCCTAATGAATGTGAGCCATAGAATAAGAAATAGAAATAGAAGGAATGGCTTCAAGATGGCTGATTAGAGGCATCTTGTGTTCATCTCCTCCTCTAAGAAGAACTAAAATAGTGAGTAAATAATCACACTTGGAACAAATCGTCCAAGAGAGAACACTGGAATTTGACAGGAAAGTGACAAGAAACACCTAAAGCAAGGCAAGAGAGAGATGCAAGGCAGACTACGCAGCCAAGATTTACTGGGAGCCAGGAAAGACTCCCCAACACAGGGAAAGAGTAAATGAGACACCCCAGCACATTCCCACCATGAGTTCCTGCAGCTCTAGCCATAGGAAAACCCTTGAACCCTTGCAGGCCCTGAAACTATCGTAGAGAGCTGCATGGAGACTCTGCAGTGGCACTGCTCCAGGGAGGGAGCTTGTGAGGTCCCACATTCTCCCTGAGTCTTAAGCAGCTACAGCAAGGAGCCATTTGGAGGCCTAGCCCATAACAGACTGAAAACTTGTCCTGGGGCTTGGCAGTGTGGGAATGGAAGCGTGAGAAAGGTGATAGCTACTGCTGCTGGAGCTGAGACACAAATGAGGTGTAGACTGTTGCCACTGAGGTGGAGGCATTAGCGGGGCTATGTTCCCTACCTGATGGCATAGGCTGCTGCCACTGAAGATGGCCCAGCCCTCCCCAGTGGCAGGGCTACAGTGTGACTGCTACCACTCCCCTCACTCCTAGCATTCTACCAGGGGCCTAGGGATTGACCTGCCCCTGCCTACAACATCAGGCACCTCCATACACCATTGGGGGGCCTGAATACAAGCCTGCATAGCTTGGCTTCACCCCCTCCCAACCCCATTCCAGAACACACATCCTGGGGCCCTGGGGATTGCCTAGTTTAATCCATTGCTGTTGACACCTGAGCACTCCTCCTGACACCTGAAGCTGGGCCTACCCACCCTGCTGCTGTCACCACAGCTGGCACCTACCTGCATGAACCACTTGTGGGCTTGGAGACTGGATTGCCCAGCCCATTACAGCCACTGCCAGCACCAGCATGCACTACTGAAGACCCAGCAACATTTCAGCCATTGTTGTTGCCAATACCCATGCCATGTCAGTTCTCCAAAACCCTGAAAAACTGCTTACCCACCTATTCCTTGGCTGCCTCTATCAGAATTTGAACAAGCCATTTAAAAACCCCAAAATCAACCCACACGGACTTGGTGACACTCATGTCAGTGTATGCTGCACTGGGGCCCAGGGACAAGCATACTCAGCCCACCACTTCACCGCTTGAGCCTGAAAGACTGGCTCCATTTGACATCCCGATCTCCAGCAAAACTTCACCACAACCGCCACTAATAACTGCTAACTAATAACCCTAAGCCATGGAGGAAATCACAGATGCTCCTTATGCTATTTATAGCAGAAGAAATCATACAGAGACTATACTACTGCAAGCATCCAGAATCAAAGTCCAAGTGCTCTGCCCAACCAACACCATGGATGCATTTTCAGGGAAAAGTCTTCCCCTATGAAAGCAAATGCAAAACACGGGAAGAAGCGACTGTTAAACCAGATGAGCAAATATCAACATAAGTATACAGAAAACATGAGAAGGCAAGGAATATGATACCTCCAAAGGAGCACAATAATTCTTCAGCAGATCCCAACTATAAGGAAAATTTAAAAATCCCCAAAAATGAATTTAGAATACTGATTTTTTTATTGAAAGCAGGATTTATTGAGAGAACAGAAAAGCTCCCACAGTGGGAGGGGCCCCAAAGGGTTTGCCCCCAAATACTGATTTTTAAAGAGACTCAATGAGATACAAGAGAATACTGAAAAAAAAAAATTACGAAGAAATCAGAAAAACAATTCAGGATATGAATGAGAAGTTAACTAAAGACTTAGAAAAGAGAACCAAACAGAAATTCTGGAAGTGAAGAATTCATTGAATGAAATACAAAATATGTTTGAAAGCTTCAGACTAGATCAAGCAGAAGAAATAATCTCAGAACTTGAAGACAAGTCTTTTGAAATAACCTAGTCAGACAAAAATAAATAAAGAATAAAAAAAGAGTGAGCAAAGCCTACATGACATATGAGACACCATAAATGAACCAAACATTTTAATTTTCAGAGTCCCAGAAGATAAAGAGAAAATGTAAGGTTAGAAAAAACTATTTAATGAAATAATAGATGAAAACTTTTCAAGACTAGCTAGAGAATTACACATCCTGCTACAATGCAAAAAGGTCTTCTTCATGGCATATTATAGTTAAACTTTCAAAAGTCAAAGACAGAGAGAATGTTAAGAACAGCAAGAGAAAAGTGTCTAGTCACCTATAAAAGAACCCCCAATAGACTAACAGTGAACTTCTCAGCAGAAACCTTACAGGCCAGGAGTGAATAGGATAATATGTGTATAGTACTGAAAGAAGCAAGAAACCTGCTGCCAAGTATGCTATACTAGCAAAAATATCCTTCAAAAATGAAGAATAAATCAGATCTTTAGCAGACAAGGAGAAGTTGAGGGGATTCATTATCACTAGACTGACTCTTAAAGAAATGCTTAAGAGAGTCCTATACCCAGAAGCAAAAGAACATTAATATCATGAAAGCACATGAGAATATGAAAACCACTGGTAGAGCAAACACATAAACAAGAAAAGATTCAAATGTTACCACTACAGAAAACCACTAAACAAAAATGATAAACATGTGAGAAAGATAGGGATTACAGATATTCAAAGAACCAGAAATCATTTAATAAAATGATAGGAATAAACCCTCACATATCAATAATAACCTTGAATGTAAATGGATTCAACTTTCCACTTAAAAGATATACACTGGCTGAATGGATTTTAAAAATGACCCATATGACCTATATGATGCCTACAAGAAACCCATATATTGCCTGTAAAGACACATATAGATGGAAAATAAAGGGATGGAGAAAATATTTCAATGAAAAGGAAACTACAAGTGAACAGGAGTAGCTATACTTGTATCAGGTATAGCAGACTTTAAGCCAAAAACAGTAAAAAGAGACAAAAAGGTTATTATATAATGATAAAAGGATCAATTTAGCAAGAAAATGTAACAGTTCTAAACATATATGCACCCAACACTGGAGCACCCAAATATATAAATCAAGTGTTATAGATTTTTAGGGAGAGATAGACTACAATACAATATTAGTTGGAGGCCTTAATACCCCACTCTCAGCATTAGACAAAACATCACGATAGAAAATTAACAAAGAAACATTAGATTTAAATTGCACATTAGACCAGATGGACTTAACAGATATTTACAGAACATTTCATCTAACATCTACAGAAGATACATTCTTCTAATCATGGAACAGTCTCCAGTATAGCTAATTTGTTAGGCTGCAAAATAAGTCTCAACAAATTAAAAAAAATTAAAGTCACATCTATTATCTTCTCAGACCACAGTGAAATACAACTAGAAATCAATAACAAGAGTAACTTTGGAAACTTTACAAACAAATTTACAAATTTGGAAATTAAACAACATGTTCCTGAAGGACCGCTGAGTCAAAAAAGAGACTAAGTAGAAAGTAAAAAAATTTCTTGAAACAAATGAATTCAACCTGTTGAATGGGAGATAATATCTGCAAGCCATTCATCCAAGAAGGGGCCAGCATCCAGTATATACAAGGAACTCAAACAACTCAACAATAAAACAAAACAAAACAAAAAATCCCATTAAAAAGGTAGATAAAAGATGTGAATAGACAGTCTTTTATCTACAAATGGCCAACAGGTACGTGAACAAATGATCAGCATCACTAATCATCAGGGAAATGCAAATAAGAATTACAAAGATATATTATGACAGGTAGAGTGGCTGTTATTAAAAAAATAATAACATATCCTGGCAAGGGTGTAGAGAAAAGGGAACTCTTATGCCCTGCTGGTGGGAATGTAAATTAGTACAACCACTATGGTAAACAATATGATGACTTTTCAAAAAAACGAACAATAAAACTACCATATGGTCCAACAATTTCAATATTGGGCATGTGTCCAAAGGAAAAGAAATCAAGCATGCCTACACTTGGATGTTTATTGCAGTACTATTCACAATGGCAAAGATATAGAATCAATCTAAATATCTATCACTGGCAAATGGATAAAGAAGTGTGATATATATTATATATATTTATATCATATATAACATTCTGTCATAAACAAGAATGAAATTACATTACTTGCAGTTAACATGGATGGAATTGGAGGATATTGTGTTAAGTTAAATAAACCAGGTTCAGAAAGACAAATACCACGAAAACATTCTCACTCATGTGGAAGTTAAAAAAGTTTATCTCATGGTGGTGGAGAATAGAATTATAGATACCAGAGGCTAGGAAGAGTGTGTGGGTGGGTGGAAGAATGAAGAGAGGTTGGTTAATGAGTAAAAACATACAGCTAGAAGAAATAAATTATAATGTTCAATAGCAGAGTAGGGTGACTATAGTTATCAACAATGTTTTCTATATTTCAGTTAGAAGAGACAACTTGAAATGTTTTCAACACATAGAAATGATAAGTATTCTGGATAATAGAGACTCTAGATACTCTGACTTGATTATTACACATTCTATGCATGTAACATGTTTACAGGTACCCAGTAAAATGTAAAGCACTATCTATCAATGCAATTTTTAAAAATTTAAAAAGAAATAGACAAAGGGAATCTGCAAAACCTATCAGTCATGAGACTCATCATTTCTTTTTTGCCTTTTGCATTTCCAGAAAGGTTCTAGAAGGTTAATCTTCTATTTGCCACTTAGAAGTACGCTTTTTAGACTTTCAGTTTAATTATATTTAGTCTTCTACTAAATGCTGATCCTTCATGCCACTTGAATTTCAATTTTAATTGTCATCAGAAGTCACTTAGGATATTCTCTGAAACAAGAGTCCTTGTGACATTTAGTTTAATTTCTTCTTAGTACATATGGGAAAGAGTAACAGAATGCAAATAAATCCTGTGCTTAATAATCTAATTTTAAAAATGTCCATGGAAGAACTAAATGTTCCCTTGAACGTTAGTGAGAAAATTTATCTTTTTTTTGTGGTGAATATTCTGGTTGGAATTAGAAATATATTAGGGATGGAACAACGGTGTTATAAATAGAACACTACTTGTGGTTTATATTTAAAATATGCACACACAAAGCATTTTTCCTCTTTACCTTTATTGTGTATAGGTTTTAAGTTAGATATACCTTAAAAATAAGTGACATTTTGATGCAATGACAATGTGCTCTATATAAAATTACTTTACATGAGCCCTCTTTGCCCCATCCCTCTCCACCTGATTATGGCATTTTTTTTTGGTTAGCTTTTTCAAAGCTTCCTTTCATTCTACTTACAGATAGATCAGGGAATAACAGAGTTCAACAAAAAAGGTAAATGTTGTTATAGTGATAAAAATTTATTTATGGACTGTTTTTTCATTATAAAGCGGGTTAGCCAATGAAAGTGATTGCCCTTTTTGTTTTTAATGAAATAAAGTTGAAGTTTGAATTGCTTCTGAAGGGAGATGGCTGGTTTCTTATTTCTGGCTACACTTTCCCTATTAACAAAACTCAGGAGTATATTTGCTTCCATCCCAGCCTGTCCTTTGTCTACTGCCCCTACCCCCCAACTTTTAATTTGAATCTCTGGATATGTAGCAAGGATTTAATATTGGCAAGGAATAGAAATTCATGTATGATACATTTTTGTCTTCCTCTCTTAGTTTTCATCTTTTTGTTTCCTAGATGAGAGGGAGGACAGGGATGGAGGGGGGACCAAGTGAATTATTCTTGGCTCAGAGTGTGGAAGGGAAGGACAATTATGTGACACCTTTTCTTCTTAAGCATAGCCTCTGGCCCGGAATGGGCCAGTAAGTCAAGACAAGAACTTTCCTTTCTCTTAGGTTTTCTCCTTTCTTTTAAGCTTTCAGTTTGTCCAGGACAAAAGCAGACAGTCTGGGTAAGGCCAGTATTTCAAATTCCTACCTGTTTTTTTCCATAATGTCAGTAACGAATTTGCTGGAACACTTGGGTTGTTCCTTTAGTCTTCTCCTGGACCTTACCAGCAGCCAATAATCTGTTTACTTTACTCGGTAAGGAAGAGTTCTAGAGCAGCAGTTTATTTAGTTATTTTTATCATTATTATTATTTTGTAGAGTCGAAGTCTTGCTATGTTGCCCAGGCTAGCCTCAAACTCCTGGCCTCAAGTGATCTTCTGCCTTGGCTTCCCAAAGTGTTGGAATTACAGGTGTGAGCCACTGTGCTTGGCCAAGAGCAGCAGCTTTTTTTAAAGTGTTGCCGCTCGACTCTTCCCAGCAGCTCAGGATCAGTGGAATCTAGGCCAATCTTTAAAACATATGCAGTGAGCACAGCACTTAAGTGTTGGGACTGGAGCTGGTGGGAGGTTTCTTTTGGGAACCCTGAGAAGTGTGAGCCAGGTCCTTTGCTGGGCCCAGGTGTAGAGAGGATCTACTGACTGTGGCTTGCTTCTCACCCTCTTCTCCATGCTTAAAGGGTGGTATAAATGCTCATTGTATTTCAAGCATCATTAGAGGGCACAGCTTTGTGTTAGGCGTGATAGGTTACACATAAGATAGGTTGCAGCCTGCATCCTCGAAGACTTTTATATAGGAAACAGGAGAAGAGAAATGTGACAGTAATAAAAGGTCAGTATTGGTTTATGTGAAAAATAATTATGTGAAACTAGAAGTGAATAAGGAAAATATATTTTACTTCCTTAATTTCATACAAAAAATCCTTTTTGTCCATTTGGTGTGTATTCTGTTTGTTTATACATATATTCATGCATATGTGCCTGAATACACACAAACACATAAATACACCTCTATACATGCACACACATCTATATACATATACAACAGTGGTGATATGTTATATATCATTCTGTGAGTTAATTTTTTTATTCATATGATGAGCATTCTCTGATGTCACTACTCTAGATTAGCATTGCTTGTGATAGCTGTATGTTATTCCTACTCTGTATACCATAATTCACTTAACTGTTATCTTACTGATGAGTATTTAGAAGTGGTCTATTTTTTTACTATGAAATATACTGCAATAAATATTTTTAGTGCATGCTTGTGCTTGCATTTCTATGATGTAGAATTCTAGACAATGTTTAAATTGGCTATTTTTAATATTGAAAAATCCTGCTTGCTTACACTCCATAATTTTGTATTCATTTTTACCCCTACCAATAGTGTATAATAAAGCTGTTGATTGCATAAAATAATTGGTATGTAGAAGATTATGATTATAATGTTATATTTTGATAGTACTTTGTAGTTTATAACTCACTGTCACCATCTTATTTAATTTACACAACCCCTCTATGATGTGGTTTTATATCTGTATTTTGGGATGAGGACAATTGAGAGTTAGGAAAGATATTCCCTGAATATCTCAGTTAATAAGTGGAAGGGCTCCCAGATATATTTTTCTCTGCTTTTAGCATCCTTATAGTAAAATGAAGCTAGGAAAAGTTTGAGGTTGGTCATGCTTAGATGACATTTTCTTAGTATTTGTGGAAATTGATGGATTTTTTTTTATAGTAACAGGTTACTGTGGATTTGAAAGAGAGAAAAATATAGAAAATGACTCAAATCAAACTGCATTTAAAGAGAACACATTTATTGAACCATGAAAGAATTTTTTGATTATATATACACATTACACAACACACACACACACACACACACACACACACACACACACACACACACACACATTAGCCACCTAAAGAATTTTAACATCAAGGCATAATTTAGTATATTAAGTTTCTTTCTAAGGATATAGGTATAATATGTCACTCCTGTCCCTCTCGTAAGATCTGCAGTCTGAGTCATGGTAGAGATAACAGGAAGTTAGACACACAACATGCACTCTGAATAATGGGCCCCTTGGAGGCCTAACCTGGTGAGACAAGGACAGCAGGATTCTCCCAGAGAGGACAGAGATGGCGGTCATAGAAGAGAGGCAATAATCCTGATGGGCTGGCCAAGCCAATATACTCCAGCCTCTATGTGGATCCAAGGATGCTTTTTAATCTGAGATTAGAAATGGACATTGGTTTTGAAAATTTTCAGGCCGGGGATTCAACAAAAAGAAAACAAAAGGAGAGAAAAAGAAAGGAAAGGAGAAGAAAACCGTCTTGAAGAATTGGAAATGGCAGGAGGAGATAAAGAAGCTGGCCCTGTTGGGTTGACTAGAGCTGAGTACGGGTGTCCCATTCTTTTGTCCTTTTCTTTATAGTCCCAATTTTGATGAGGGCTGTTTTATGGAGCTCTATGGAAGCCCTCAGCACTTCAGCCTTTGTAACCCTTCTGAAAGATGGCTAGCATTTGTATTACTGCGGCATCAGGAAATTCTCTCGGGCCCAGAAAGAATTGGCATGAATCAGTATTTCCTTTTACTCACTAAATCACTTCATTAGAATTTTAGAATTTTCACCTTCTTAATTTGCTTATTTCATGTGATGTTGTGGTGAGCACTCCGATTTTAGTGACCACATGAAAATTAACATCATTACTTTGGAGTTTTATTATATTTCAACCAGATATTAGTACCCTTTACACTAGGAAACACTGAGCACATTCAGCGTTGTTGAGGATTCTTTTTTACTGAATCTCATTTTTTAAAAAAAGTATTTGAATTTTCCATGCATATTTGGATTCCATATGTCATACATTTCTTGGAAGACCTAGACTTTTGTAATCAAGTGACAGAGCTCCACGTTTACATGAATATTCTCATTAAAATATATAATCCTGATTCATTTCCTAATCATCTAAATTTATTATAATTGCTTTGAAAAGTTGGTAATATTACTTTGAAAATATATAAGTGATATGTAAAAAAAAAACTAGGTGTTATGTTTTCTTGTACTGGTGACATTTCTGTACATTTTGGTCAGTTTTATAGCATAGCATTGTGGCTGAGAGTAGATTTCCTGGGTTTAATTCCCAGCTTTACCCATTATTAGTTGTGTGACCTTAGGCAAGTTACTTGACTTTTCTGTGTCAGTTTCATCATCCTTTAAATGGGGATTATAATGATAATAATCTTATAGAGTTGCTGTGAAATTTTAAAAAGATAACATATATTCAAAGGGTTTAAGACACTTCTTTGATATTGTACTTCCTAACAAAACCCAGGAGAAAGGAGGTTATTCTCTCTGAGAATACAGATTGCCACTATGAGTACTGACTACTTGATATGTCTGTTCCTTTATGCTTCTGGGTACTTAAAAACCAAAATTCTAAGTGTTTTATTTTTATTTTCCTCTGGTTGCATTCCAAATATGTAACTACAATAGAGTGATTAATAGTTGTCTGATTATTTCTCAGATACGTATAGGATATTGTGTGGAAAGGAGGAGGGACAGGATACTAAACTTATTATGCTTGATGGTTTAATTTGATAAGCTTATTCGAATATGGATATATTCCAGTAAAAACAAAGTTTCCAATAGTGGAAGTAATCATGTAATCTGTAACCAGGGAGCCAGCCGGTTTCCCTAGAAGATGATGATCATTGAGTTTTGTTCTCTGTGTTGCAAGGTTGAGTGCTCAGTGGCTGTAGCCAGATGAGTTTGGGTAAGTGAAAGTTTATATTGCCGAGCCCATGTACGACCTCCTTCCCCCTTGCCATGGCCATGTTGTTTATGAGCTCTTTAGGGAAGAACAGGAATAACTGGAGAAAGAAGTTGATTGAGCTCCATAGAACGGGTCATCTTGTCTACCTGCTTATCAAGCTCTTTCTCTCTGAGTTTGCTGTTTGGTGAGCATTTACATGACCAACGAGCTAAACCATTAGCCATTGCCCATGAATGGGTGTATCTCTGTAACTCTGGCATGACTACTTCAAAATGAATAGCCAGGTACACACTGGGTAGATTTTTTCTTTGCCATGTCTCAGGGCTCCTGACTGGGGTGGTAGTGCTACAGCTCTTCACCTTTGGGTGGCAACAGCATGTTGTATAGAATTATCTACAAATCAGGCCTAAATCTTTTTCTTCTGTAGTTAAGTGGCCATAAGAAGCTCCTCTCAGTGGGCCAATAGGTGCAGTTTAAAGAGAACATCATCACAGCAAGTATAGGAGCTATGGGAATCTGAGCCATTTGTTCATGTTACCTATCTGTGTCCTGAAGACCTGTCAGGCCTGATTTCATATGTACCACTTCTAATTAAGGTTGAAATCTTCCATGTAAATCCAACTTTATGACCTCAGAAGGTCAGACAATACCAAGTTTAGGTGGAGTTCTCCTGTTGCATAGCTTTGTTAAAAAATTCTAAAGGTCTGTGCTATAATTCACCTTCAAGGGGCCTGCCAAATGCCATACAGAATACCTGTCTGCCACAGGCACTTTAAATGCCAGGTAATCTTTTGACTCGTACAGCCCAAGTGGCAGAGCAGCTTTCATAGCAGCCTGGACCTGTTTCTGAGCCTTTTCATATTATTACTTATTACTCAAACCTGGCAGCGTTTCAAGCTACTTGATAAATGGTTCAGAATAACATATCTAAATGAGATATAAGGTGCCTCCAAAATCCAAAAAAAGCCCACTAGATGCAGTGCCTCTTCTTTAGTGCTAGGAGGAGCCAGCTATCTCTTTGGAAGACATACTACTAGACCCTTAGAAAATTTACAAAATGGCAGGCCTCTGAATTTTTGTAGGAATCATTCCCACCTGCTAGCACACAGTGTCTTGCCAAGGTGCATGGAGTAATAGTGACCGTTTACTGTTCAGGCAGCATGTAACAGCATGGCATTTTGTGGAATGGAGGGACAACCAAGGTCCCTGTGGAGCAGATTATGACAGTGTTCTGGAGAATTGATAGAGCCCTGAGGTAGGATAGTAGGGCGCCAGCTGGAGGCAAACTGCCTCAGGTAATCTATGCCAACACATACAGAGAAAAACAGAATTTGACAGATTGATAGCTGTGTACCAGATACCAGGGATATGTTGATTTGCCCCAGCAGTGAAACCACATCTGGTATGGCACCTGCTCTCTCCACAATCCCTGTTTTCTCCAAGGCCAAATCAACAACTTAATAGGAATTTGGCAGGAATGATCCCCTTCGTCCTCCAAGTGCTTGATGGTGATGCTAACCTCTGCAACCTCTGCAGGAATGTGTTGCTTTTGGTTTACTATTTTCATAGGTAGAGGTAGTTCTAGAGGTTTGCACTTGGCCTTTCCTACCATGATAGCCCTTGCTGCACAGATTAGGGAACCAGTGAGAGAATCGACTGACTTCATTGTAATTCTGCATTTCAGAACTGGTATAATAACCATGGCAGGAGTTCTGGAATGAGTGGGAGTTGGAAATGAGTCCAGATTTTATTAATCATGTGATTTCTGTAAGCCCCTGTTCTGAATGGTGGAATATAGTACCATTTGGAGTCCCCAGGAATGGGTGTTAGTGCAGAGTCGTATTCAACAATCTCATAACATTCTGATTATTTCCTCTTGCCCAATGTACAGTCACCCTGGTAATTGGCCACTTGTATTTTGGGAAAAGACTGAAGGGGATATACAGTCAGAGTTTTTGGTTGTGTAGCAAGGTTCTTCTCAAGGGGACCCACCCGGCTTCCTTTTACTCAGGGAGCTCTTGTTCTGCATACTGGCTCAAGTTTGGGAATTGACTGAAGAGTTGCATATTTCTGTTTTATAGCTTTGCTACTTATGTGGATAGAGAAGGATTTAGTAGGTTTCTAACTCTTTCTTAGAGATACCATGATCAAGCATCAAAGAACTCTGCAAGTCAAATTATTCTGATTACAGCTTTCACTCTGCTGTTCATTATGGTAACCACGCCCATCTTGTCTCTCGTGCTGCCACTTAGCCCCTAACAGTCTGTGACATTCTATTATTCCCTTTCAATTCAGGAACCTATTTCTGGATGGCAACATTGCCCATTGTAATTGCTGGCCTGCAGAGAATAGCTATTACAGGGATCTTGAGCCTCTCAACCAATGTACTTCTTAAAGGTTTGGTAAAGGCAATACCCTCTGGATCCTCCCAGGTGATGAAGCTAGTGGTGAGTGAGCATGTTGTACTTGGTGATACAGTCCAACATTCCAATCTGCCTAAGTTTTTGGATAGCCTCCTGTGTACCAAGGAAGGTATGACATCTCATGGAGTGTAAGCCACCTTTGGGACCAGGCTCAATCAACCAACTGAACCAACTATTTTCATTTTCAACTACTGAAGCTAAAACATAGAATCCAGAAACTCTGTTTAATGTATCCATAGCAATAAATTATGATTTAATATTACGTTCCTTTCAATCTGACTCAGTACCCTTGGATTCACTTCCATACATATTCTCTGGTTTCTGTCAATATAAATTAGAAAAATGTTGCTTTAAAAAAAAAAAAAGTAGGTGCTATTTCTTTTCAGGTCACATGTTGTACTTCACCTTCTGGATTCTGCTGGGACTTTAGTCTGGTTATAGGTTTAGGAGCAGTAGAGGTGGGGGCAAGGTCTTCAAGTAGAGCAAAATTCCTTTGTAAAGAACTACTTTAGATGAGGTGCTTACTGATTGTTTAAGCAAGAAGAGACTAATCTCATTAGGCAGAGTAGGAAAGACTATTTCTATTAGAGATTCTGCAGAACATCGTCAGCTTCCCATATATTCCCATCCCAATCAATATCTCCTTCCCAGTCAAGAACTTAACTTTAACAAAAGAAACTCTATATTGTTGGAAATTCAGTTTGCATTGTAATATAGTCACCTACAGGATCAGATGTTGGTTTGGTGTTCAGAAATCTTATCTCTACTGCTATAGGAGATAAAAATTTCTTTCACAGATATAATAGAAGCTTTCTGGTCCTTCACTTGATCCTTGAACTTAAAATGTAAAGTCCACAATTTGCCCTTTTCTTTCTTCAGGAAATGCACATATGGACCACACCCCATACTGCAGAATCAGGACCCAGGGGCTGGGGCTAAGGAGTCTAGTTGAACAAGTATTGCATATGATTCTCATGTACTCTTAACTTGGAGAACCATGATATGCAACAGTGCCTTGTAAATTCTCAAAGAAAACGATTTTCCACTGAAAAGTCTAAGCCAAGACAATTAATTTGGACAGAATAAAGACTTATTTAAACACACAGGGACTCAAAATTGACTCCCCCTGCATTATTCCTTCAAAAGTGACTGGACAAATGGTTCCTGTGAAAGAAGGAAGCAAACAAAGGAAGCAGAGTAGAGGAAGACAGAGGACCTTGGAAATATGGAAGCCAAGAGCACAAGGCAGAAAGGAGGATTTCTAGGATGGCCATTAAGGGATATCTATCCTGGCCTTTGTCAGCAGACTTGGCAAGTAGCCACTCCAGGGAGGGATAGGAGGGTAAAAGATATGACTCCAATATATAAAAATGTGACTGATAAATTTGACCCTTAAAAATATAATACTGCCAGGTATAAAAATCTATCCAGTGGACCAGGTGAAACAAATGATTGAGAATTGTTTTTAAAATCCAGAATGAAAAAATATGTAAATGTTAATTCTAGGAAACCCAATGTTTATACAAGAAAGAAAAATATTCCACTATTGGCTTATCAGTAAATATACTATTTACATGAATACATTGATGTAAATACTAACTTCTCTCATAACCCCAAATTTTAGAATAAAGATTTTGATATTACAAAGGGACGAGAAATAAGTTGGGAGGTGCTATGATAGCTAAGTCTACATCTATTGTCATGGGAAATTAGGACTCAATATATAAAATTGATAAACCAAAACATAGCAATTTGTTCATATTATCTAGATATGTAGAAAATAGCCATTGCCTTGCTAAGCTATAGTCTGGCCATGTGTTCTTTTACCTAAGCTTTGGCCCCCTCCCCTACTTTAAAATAATTAAAAATGAGTACCACTAAAAACAGGAACGGGATGGTGAAGTGTGAGACGGGACTTTTTGTCATTTTAAAGTTCATTTGCTTTTTAAAAAACTACATGTGTATATCATAAATATTAAAATGGGTAAAGAAAAAAAATTCCCTAATCTCATGAAACATAATGCTAATGAATGTAATTCTCCAAATATTTACCGAGTTGTGTGCAAAGCATAGTAGTCCTAGGAGACAATGGGATTAATAAAATCAATCCCTGTCTTTTAGGATAACATAATCTTTTCAGAGAGTAAAACAAGTATCTAGAGCACTCCAGTAGCAGGTAAGACTAAGGAAGAGGATCAAGAGGGTACTACCACTTCCCCTGACCATTCTAGCCACAGAAGCCCCAGTAACTGTGACATCTAGTATACTCCAAACATAAAACGCTCTACTTACATCACTAACCTGATAACCCCAACATTGTTTCCATAGATGCCATAAGAGAGAAAGAATCATAAATCCAGTCACTTCTACCATATGTGAGTTTTACATGTGCACATATGTATGTGTGTGAATATGTCATAGATTCACACATAATTTTAAGTTTTTCCTGGAAAATTTAATGAGCATTTCCAACAAATGGTAAATAAAGACTAGTTTAGATTAGATTTAACAACAGGAAAGCGGGATGTGGTGGCTCACGCCTATAATCCCAGCACTTTGGAGGTTGAGGTTAGAGAGTAGTTTGAGGCTAGGAGTTCAAGATCAACTTGGGCAACATAGTGAGACCCAGGGTCTCTAAAAATAATTTTTAAAAAACTTGGCCAGGCATGGTGGTGCATTCCTGTAGTCCCAGCTACTTGGGAGGCTGAAGTGGGAGACTCACCTGAGCCCAGGAGTGTGAGGCTGTGGTAAGCTGTGATCATGCCACTGTACTTCAGCCTTGGGGACAGAGCAAGACGCTGACTCTAAAAACAAAACAAAACCCATTAGGACTGTTGTGTAAACCTAAATGAATTGTCAGTCATTCTTATGCTGCTGCTGTCCCATTTCCTTTGGAAGTACACATTTTATTTAGTCTTATAAAATGTTCAAAGAAACTCAGTCACGTTGGTATTTGATGAGAAGTCTTGAGAAGAAAGAATCTTTTAATGTAGTTGCTGTGAGCATTTCAAAAGCACTGCTTTGGTTATTACACTTCTCAGTGAGAAAAGGAAGAAGGCCAGGAAATATTTACGTTCTGGTGAGTGCAGTGAACGAACAGCACTCTGCAGATCCTGGGGCAAAGACATTATTGAGTCTATGCATGCTATGTTTCCAATGCTTTTCCCTAATGTTTAACTACAAAATTGCTTTTGTTTAAATCCCTTTGTAGATTCTTTATAGCTTACGGAAATTGACCACTGATATACAACAAATAATGAAAGATTGATTAGAAGCTCTGTGTTCATGGGCTGGGTTGGACAGTGGGTGGGCTTCAGTATATAGGGTGACTGAACACACAAGGCTGGCATTTTTCTTGGGGTTCCATCAAATGTTAGGATCTAGAAATTTCTCCTCTAGGGCTGTTTATTACTGGAAAAGACTAGCCCTTCAGTCTTCTGCCTGGTTAGCACATTGCCTGGCTCCTGGCAGTCTGGGAGCAAGGTGGAGGAGACAGGAGCCAGGTTCAGTCTCCACTCCCTCAGCCCCCGTTTTCGGCCCTGCACTGATATTTTTGAGTTTGGTACTTGTCAGGTGCAATTGTGCAACAGATGTGGGCTACCGGAGTTGGGGATATGTGCTTTCATGTGGTTGTTCAGAGGAGATGTAGGTGTGGAGTGTGATTTTTCAGTCAAATTTTTCAGTTTTTTGCTCCACTCACATATCTGTGGTAACTAGAATTCAGAGCTTCTCTGGGAGATCTGCAGGGTATTTCTGTTTTTTCGTAGTGTATTTTCCATAGAAGTATTAAGGATAAACTGTTTTGCTTTATAAGTCCGTTACCACCATCACACTATCCGCTTTTTGCCTTAAGACATTAAAAAAATGTGTTATTTACAGCTATGTCTTTCATTTATATCTTTTGTCCTTTTGGGTTTATACATTTAGATTTTTTTAAAGTTCCTTGACTGTCATTTCAGTGTGATTTTGGAGGTACAATCTCTGTGATTAGACCATCATTTTTAACCGGAAATCTAAGAATCATTTGCTCATTATTTTCTCTTTAATGCCTGGTACACAGTATGTTCTTAAATAAATATTTGATGAATGAATAATTGAATGTGTCAAATTACAAGTTTTTTTAATAATAGGAGACTTCGATGGCAGAAAATATATTATAACTATACAAATAAAACAACTTTAAACAGCATCTTTTAAATTATGATTATTTTGCTTTGACTTCATTCCATTTTTTGATTTTGTGCCTCCACATGGTCAAGGAAGTTGAATATTTTAAATTGTGTACTACTGCAGGATGGATACATGTTTGTTTACTTGGTCAAATACAGTTTCAGCTGTTAAATTAGATTTAAGATACACATTTGTCTGTTTATAATTTTTCTCTAGAGGTAGACTCATATTAAGGCTGATTTATGTAACAAGCAGTTTTTATTTTTGAATGCATGTATATTTAGGGTAGTTCTTAGGGGCTGATGGTGATTATTGTATAAAACTTTCAAACTACCACTGTTTTCTCCCCACTGGCCCCCTTGTGGCTAATTATGTTTAAGAGTCTCTGTTTTAGTGTGGCATCTTATCCAGGTATGTTTTGCATTTCAAAGTGTATATGTGAGGATAGATACAATCTACTAGGGGAAAAGAAACTAAACTATAAAAATGAGAGTAAGTAGTAAAGTTGATGTTTTAAAGACAGCCCTGTATAAGAAAGAAAGACAGGATTATAGAGATACAAGTATGATAGCGAGCCTATGATTTGGCTATACTGCTGAATCTTGGGTCTCGCAAATGGGATGCTGTCATCTGCCATACACCAAGAAACAGATGGATGAAATTTTGGTACTCACCCTTAAAATCAATGACTAATTCTAAGTCCAAGTAATGAGTCAATGCAATTTTGTATTAAACCTCTGTGCATTTATTTTTTCCCCAGCCTTTAAAGAGTTCATTAAAGGAAGCTACCCAGAAATCTAGAGAGAGTTCTTTCTTTTGGGGTGGGGGATTGGAATCTCACTGTCACCCAGGCTGGAGTTCAGTGGCATGCTCACGGCCACCTTAGCCTTGACCTCCTAGGCTCAGGCAATCCTTCCACCTCAGCCTTCCAAGTAGGAGAAAGTTCTAACTAAAGAGGTTACCTCTCCAGTAAAGACTTACAGAAAGAGGAACCCATACCACTGAATGTGTAAGTTAGTAGATTAAGAAAGCTCCTTACAGGAAACTCTAGGTTTGTGGAAATTGGGGTAAGAAATTGGGGGTAACGCTAAGAGAAAGGTGATAAGAAACTTTTTAGAGCAAGCTAACTAAATATATTTGTAAGTATTCTGGAATAGATTTTTCATACTGCATATCTTTCTAGCCATTCCTTTAGCATTCTCATCTTTGTTATTTGGTTGACACATTCTATCAAGTTGCTAACACAAGGTAAGACTGATTTTAGGGAGAAGAAATAGCAAAGATAGAAGTGTACATATCAGAAAAGAAGGTATGAAAGTGGTGGGTTTGGGAGAGAAGAGAGGCTATGAGAAGCAAAGAGAGCTTTAGAAAAAGAAAAGTTAGCCGGGCTCAGTGGCTCAGTCTGTAATCCCGTGCCTTTGGGAGGCTGAGGTGGGTGGGTTGCCTGAGCCCGCGGGTTCGAGACCCGCCTGGACAAGTGAGACCTCATCTCTACAATAAATCAAAAAATTAGCCGGGTGTGGTAGCGCGCGCCTATAGTTCCAGCTACTTGGAAGGCTAAGGCGGAAGGATCACCAGAGCCCAGCAGTTCGAGGCTGCGGTAGCCAGGAGCGGCCACTGCATTCCAGTCTGGGCAACAGAGTGAGACTCCAACTCAAAAATAAAATAAAATCAACATGAGACAGACGTTTATTCACACACACACTCCTTCAGGATACCAAGACTAAACAAACCCATAGTTCCTGCATCGCCAGTCAGCATTCCTGGCACAAAGTTTCCAGTCCCTAGGAATAGACCAGGACCCAGAGCCTCCCAGAAAGGCCCAGAGTCAATGTGAGGCGAAAGTGTGAAGGTGTTTCATCCAGGACAGTTCTGGAGCAGGGCACACACAAGTTTCCCCTTGAAAAGTAAGAACACTGTGTGTCTCCCAGCAACAGACTGTCACACGGATGCGCTTAGACTCACCAGCTACCAGACCCTCCTATGCCTGTCTTTATGCCTTCCGCAATCTGTTCTTGGGCCATCAACTATCATCCTGTGGAGGTCTTCTGTCTGCAACAGGCCTTGCCTTGGATGTGTAATGGGGAAGGCAATTGGCAGGAAGTCCCCGACACAACTAGGAAAGGCAAAGAAAAAGGGGCTAAAACACAACAAAAAGGGGAAAGAAACAGCCAGGAGCAGGAGAGAGTGCCTGGTCTCCCTGTTGGGCTTCAGTGAGGGAGAGCCTGTTCCCTCTGGGGGTTTAGTACTCCTGTCTTCTGCAGAAACGTGGTCCTCATCCTCTGGGGTTTGTTCTTTGGAACCCTGTGTGTGGGTCTCAGGGCTGGGAATCTTCCCTGGGAAGTGCAGAGCTTCCCCCACATGCAGCCTCTTCCATGTTTTCTCCCTTCCCAGAGAAGCCTTGGGACTGGATCTTGCCCCAAACTAGCTGCCCCCTCAGCTTCTATTCATCTTTTGGCAGGGGGATTATTTTCACCAAGCTGAGCAACTAGCGACCTCCTTCAGCATCCAGTGGGGAAGAAATCATTAATACTAAACACACAACGGCTCCAGTTTAAAGTTACTGTGCAGCCATTCTCAGCACCGAATAATAAGTCTGTGTCGCACACGATGACAAGAGGTAGGTCTTCCGAAGAGGGTGGCAAAGAAGTCCTTGGACTTTAAGAACAGACAGCTCCGTCCCCGTCAGGTGGTGTGACCCTAAGACCCAAAGTCTTCTTCTGTGAAATGGGGGTGGGTGGTCATTACCCTCCTGCTTACCTGGCAAGGCTGGTAGGATCATCAAATAGGATAATGGACACCCCACCACTTTGTAAACAGTTGCTTTCCATGCCATCTTTGCACCAAACTTGACTTATCCCCTTTTGCAATGTAAAGAGTTCACTTTAGCTCTTAAATAAGATTGTCCTTATCACAATCACATAGTTCACAATTGCTGTGGATTCAGTATCTCCAAAGGAGGCTTTGGACAAGGAGGCCAAGGTTCATATAAAGGACTCACTTAGCCCTTGGATTTTGAGTTGACGTCCAAGAGGAACATAGGAAGATCCCGTGGCCTTCTCACTGGAGGGTTCCTGAAACCTCCCTCTTCCCTCCTTTTCTTGCGAGTCTTCAGGCAGAGGGAGATGATTAGGTCCTGCTCTGTATAAGTGAGTGGATGAGGCAGAGAAAGCAGGGGAAATTCACAAGCATAGTAAATGCCATTGTTTTGGGATGGTTGGTTTTTCAACCATAGTAACTGGAACAGGTTGGAAGAACTATAGAGGACTTTGTTATGCTAAGGAGGTTGTTTTATTCTTTATGAAATAGTGCTACTGAGGTCTTCTGGGTGGAGTTGTGTGATTCAGTCAATACTTCTTAGAAAGACCATTCTGACAATCTGAAAGAAGAGAGAAGAGAAATGAAAGAAAGACAGTATAAGAATCCAGGGATGGCCAGGCTCAGTCACTCAGCCTGTAATCCCAGCACTTTGGGAGGCCTAGGTGAGTGAGAGGCCAAGGTGAGTGAATTGCCTGAGTCTGAGAGTTCAAGACCAGCCCCGGCAAATTGGCGATACCTCATCTCTACAATAAATAAAAAATCAGCCAAGGGTGGTAGTCCACACCTATAATTCCGACTACTTGGAAGGCTGAAGCGGAAGCCAGCAGGTCAACGCTGGAGTGACCATGAGCATGCCACTGCCTTCCAGCCTGGGAGATGGAGTGAGACTCCAACTCAAAAAAAAAAAAAAGAATCCAGGGAGGAGATGGAAGTTTACACTAGACACGGAGAAGAAAAATGGCAAAGACATTAGGGGTAGGGTGGGGTCACTAGAGCGGTGACTGACTGCAAGAATGGAAGGGAGGGAAAGCTGGAGGAAGGATGGCATTGATAGTGATTCTGAGGGTTCTAGCTTGGTAGACCAGAAGGATTTCAATATCATTAATGGAATAAGGTACAAGGGCTTGTTAATTTAACAATAAGTATGGCTTTGTATAAAGCAAGACTCATACTTTGGCCTCTTACTAGGTGCTATGGTTTGAATATTTGCCTCTTCCAAAACTCATGTTGAAATTTAATCACCAGTACGGCAGTATTGGGAGTTGAGGCCTTTAAGAGGTGATAGAGTCATGAGGGCTCTGCCTTCTTGAATGGATTAATCCATTCATGGATTAATGAATTAACTGATTAATAGGTTAATGAGTTAATGGATTAGTAAGCTATCACAGGAGTGGTCTGGTGGCTTTATAAGAAGAGGAAGAGGGACACAGTGGCTCATTCCTATAATCCCAGCACTTTGAAAGACTGAGATAAAAGGATGGCTTGAACCCAGGAGTTTGAGACAAGCCTGGGCAACATAACAAGACCTCGTCTCAATCAATCAATCAAAGAGGAAGAGAGATCTGAGCTAACACAATCAGCCCCTTCACTATGTGATACCCTGTGCTATTTCAGGGCTCTGAAGAGAGTTCCCACCAGCAAGAAGGCCTTCAACAGATGCAGTACCTTGACCTTGGACTTCTCAGCCTCTAGAACTATAAAAAATTCCTTTTCTTTGTAAATTACTCAGCTTCAGGTATTTTGTTATAAGAACAGAAAATGGACTGAGACACTAGAACTAACCTGCTTTTCTTCTGGTTCTTTACCCTAACTTTACTTTAAGTCTTCCTGGAGCATGGCCACCACACCAAGCTCTGTGCATCTCTAGGGCCACTTGATCATCTGCTCCAGCTCTGACCCTCAGCCTCAGTGAGTCTGGGGTATGAGTCAGGGTAACTGGCCCACTTTGGCTTCCTAATTTGTCTCTATAATTTCCCTTCCCTGAACAATTCCAACCCTTCAACAAGTTCTCTCAGATCCACCTCCAGAACATAGCTACCACTCCTTCCATTATACTAAAACCTTTTCCAAGCCACCACCTTAATGTACCTAGAAAACCACTGCAGTATCCTAACTGGCCTCCCTGTTTTCTGTTTTGTTTTGCATACTAGAAACCAAGTCATATCACTCTTATGCTTGAAGTACTCCCCATTGGGCTTAAAATACAGCCCAACTCCACCACAAAGGCCTCTGAGACCACCCATCTGGTCTCGTCTCTCTCTCTCCCCCCTCTGCCTCTTCTTTGACACTCTCCTAGCTGACCACTCTGTTCGGGCCACACAAAGCCTCTTTCTGTTCTTCAAAAGGACCGAGATTCCTCCTCTCTCAGAACCTTTGCACATTTTCTTTTTTTGGTCTGGAGCCTCCTTCACCAAAGTTGAGGTCTTGGAGGGAACTCACTAAACGCCTTCTTCTTCTTGGCTTGAGTCTGAACAAAATGGAGAAAAAAGACTTAAGAAATGGCAAAAGAAGATCAAAATGTCCCTTTAAGGGTAATAAATGTCATGTTGAAGGATGCAGTTTAATGTGAAAGCTGAATGACCTGAAAACTGCACCCCGAACCAGGACACCCTTTCCAGCCAGACCCAAGCCCCACCACACAGCTGGTCTCACCAGGGTAGGACTCAGAGCAGAGGAAAAGTCTGCACCCTGTGGGGAGGAAGAGGTGCCTGGTTGATTCTTCCTAACTCTGCTAAACAGATCAACCTCTCTTCTTTCCTAATTGTAGTGAAGAAAGGGGCTGAGAGAAACCAGGAGTGTGATGCTTCTTCAGGAGCAGAGAAATCAAGGACTCCAAATGCCTACCTCATCTCATTTCTCAGGTCTCACAGAGGCCTTTGCTAAGACACTCTATATAAACAATACCCTCTACACACATACGTATAGAGCCTCTTGATATTTACTCCCTGAAGTTATTTCTTTGAACCTTGTTGAAGATTAGCCATCACTACTAAAGCATAAACCCTGTGGGGCCAGTGACCTGTCCTCCTGTTCACAACTCTGTTCCTAGTGCCTAGAACAGTGCCTGACACATCAACGAGGATCCTTTAATAAATTGAAGAGAGAAGAGCAGGGATCTCCTGAGCCTAAATCCCTTCAGCTGTGGCTTGGAGCTGGGGACTTTGATCCTCTCGACCATGGAAGGAGGTTCCTTCCAGGTCTGGGTTGAGCGGTAGCAGCCATCAGGCAAGCATGAGATTGGCCTGGTGAGTGTACGTCTTCACTACCAGTTTTGAAGCATCAAGCTCCTCCTTACAGAGTGTGGATACTATTTTAAGAGACAATTTGTGACTAGCTACCATGACGACAATGTCTCACCTATTTCCTTTGCTCGGAGACTCAGAGCACTAAAAATGCTGTGCAAAGTAATTGGTTTCTTCAGTGTGGGGTCTGAGCTTTCTGGGGTGTATTATGTTCCAAATGAAAAGGAACAGCGAGATATGCCATTGCCCCCGCTTCCACTCCCAGAAAAAGCTGATTCTTCCCGGCTGCCGCCAACCCACAGGGGACTTTAATGATGGAGAATTCATCACCCAAGGCCACCCTGAAATGATACTTCTTTAACTCTGAGAAAAGAAGGAGGGATGAGGGTGGTGGCGGAAAGCCAACCACTTATGTTGCAGCCAGTCTTTCAGGACGTAGGGCGGTACGGTCTGAGAACAGCTGACAGATCACTGGCCCCCACCCCAACTGGGGGCTTCCAGGGTGGTCATTACAGTCGACCTCATTCCACATTACATTTTGAGAATCCGCCCCATGTGAGGAGTCGGGACAGATGTCATAGGACAACAACCATACCCCCCAACAAAGGAACAGAGGAAGGGAGGAAACCTTGGGGATCTTTGGAACAAGGGGCCAATGTCTTCTTTTTCACAATAAAGACAGAGCAAATCCATCTGCAGTTCCCCCTCAGTAAGTCCCTTAACACCTGTTACTCCAGCCTTTCAAATACTGGATACGGTTTTCAATCTGTGGAGAAGGGGAGAGGCTAAAAAATTCTCTTTTATTTTACTCCATGAATAACTAAGCAGCACAGCCTGAAGTATTTATGTGCATGAACATCAAGTGCATTCTGGGCAAGATAAGGTGGTCATGGTGATTTGTGGAACTGCTGTCTCAGCCCTTTGCCAGGGAGACAACTAAATGGCTTCAGAGGCCAGCAGGGACCAAAGGGGACAAAGACAACCTCCAGCTGTGACCTGTTGAGGGAGCCCCAGAAACGGAGGAGTTCTTCCAGGTCCCAGAACAAGCTTCTCTCCTTAGGAGGTGTGGGCAATGTTTGCTGCTGACTCTGCCCCACCCTTTATGTGTCTTTCCACTTTCTAGTATACCAGTTGGGACCAAGGAGACTGCTATGTGCCAAGCTACAAGTCTCCTGGCCCTGAGTAGGCTCCTGCACTCTAACTTCCAACAATGCAGATAGCTAGGTTGTTTTGAGGATCCTGAACTGCAATCGATTTGTGACTAGAGGAAAATGCACTCAAGCCCTAACTTTGTCACAATGCCCTAGGTGACCATGGGAGAAGCACTTGGTTTCTCTAAGCCTCTCTTTCCTCACACAGAAAACAAGAGGCTTGAAATAGATCATCCCTAAAGTTATTTCCAATTCTATGACTATAGTAGGAGAAACTATTTTAAGCTTTACCTTAAAGAAGAAGAAGAGATAGAAAGAGAGAGAAAGGAGGAAAATGATGGAAATGTAAAGAAAATGTAAAGGCAGAGAGTTCAATCTCAAATAGAAATATGAATAATAAGAAGAAGAACTTTCAGACTTACAATGCACTCACTATGGGTCAGGCACTTTTCTAAATCCTACATGGTGGATGTCTTTATTTTGTCCATTTTAAGGATAAAGAAACTGTGGCACAGAAAACATTAATAATTTGCTACTGTTCAGCCTCTACAGTGGTAGAGACTAGTCCAACCTAGGTAGTCTGACTGCTAACTCAGGCTTTTAATCACAATGCCATACTGTCTAGTCAATGACATTTATTCAGTTATTTATTAGAACATGTATGTATAAAACACCTGCCGTACATCAAGCATTAACCTGGATGTTGACTTAGAAGCCTCACCAAACACACTGGTGAATTTTCACACAAGAGGCCCAAGCAAGAATACAGAAACATGTTTGCCCCAGAAGGCATCTGCCTAGGTGTCCTCAAGTTCTTCAGACTGCTGAAGTCAATCTTGTCCTTCAGGATTTCAATAAAACATTTAAGCCTCATCCTATACATAGCAAGACGTCCAGGATCTTTCCGATACATCAGAATTCTATGTTGGGTATACGGAGGTTGGGGAAAATTTTCCCTTCTCCCTCTGAAGTTTTGCTAAATATCAGCTGACAAAAAGCAGATTAGTAGGAAAAAAGGCATACAAATTTATTTGATCATAGTTTTACGTGACACTGAAGACTTCAGAATGAAGACCCAAAGATATAGGAGAAATTGTTCATTTTAATACTTAGGTTTAACAAAGTGTGGACAGCAGGGTAAAAATTGACCAGACAAAAAGTATATGACCTCATATTAATATACTGAGTGGGGAAACCCAGCAAGACCTGTCCATTTAGATTCTTCTTGACCTTTCTGTGCTGCATTCTTTCCTTCTGGATATGGGGCAGGACTCTCTCTGGAATGGGGGTTTTATGACTTACAATGAGACAAGGTAGGTGAGATAATTTATTTATGACCAGTTTTGACCCAAAAAGATGGGGGGAAGTTACAGTAATATTTTGGGGGTTTATGGCTGGCTTTGGGGGAAAGGAATTCCAGTTTCCATAACCCAACTTAGGGAAGAGAGACTCTAGTTCTACAACTTGCTTTGGGGGAAAATAAGGGGCAAGAGACAAAGGGCAGGAGAAGGTCAAAAGAGACTTTAATTCTGAAGCTACTTCTGAGATCTTCACTTTGGATATCATTATCTGAGCCCCAACCCTTACGTGTCTCTGAGACACTTTCTGCTCTAAATCATTACTGCTACTGAATTATTTGTGTCCTTATTGCCATGCTTCATTTTCCCTTCTCTCTATCTTCATCCAACTATGAATCAGAGTACAGTTGAAAGAAGAAAAATCACATGATTGTATGAACTGATGCAGAAGACATCTGACAAAATTTCATATCCATTCATGATTTTTTAAAAATAATACTGAGTAGCTGGGCTCGGTGGCTCAGCCTGTAATCCCTCTCCTGGGGAGGCTGAGGTGAGTGGATTGCCTGAGCCCACGGGTTCAAGACCCGCCTGAGCAACTTGGCGAGCCCTCATCTCTACAATAAATCAAAAAATTAGCTGGGTGTGGTAGCGTGCGCCTGTAGTTCCAACTACTTGGAAGGCTGAGGCGGAAGGATCACCGGAGGCCAGCAGGTCGAGGCTGCGGTGGCCGGGAGCGGCCACGGCACTCCAGTCTGGGCGACAGAGTGAGACTCCAACTCAAAAAATAATAATAATAATACTGAGTGGGCTGGGTTCGGTGGCTCAGCCTGTAATCCCGCGCCTTTGGGAGGCTGAGGTGAGTGAATTGCCTGAGCCCATGGGTTTGAGACCCACCTGGATAACTTGATGAGACCTCATCTCTACAATAAAAATCAAAAAATTAGCTGGGCATGGTAGTGCGCGCCTGTAATTCTGGCTACTCGGAAGGCTGAGGCGGAAGGATCGCCGGAGGCCAGCAGGTCGAGGCTGCGGTGGCTGGGAGCGGCCACTGTACTCCAGTCTGAGCGACAGAGTGAGACTCCAACTCAAAAAAAATTAAAAAAATTAAAAAATAATAATACCGAGTGAACTAGAAATAGAAATTCCTCAAGTCAATAAAGGCTATCTGGTTTTTAAAAATCCTACAAGCTAACATCACATTTAATGGGAAAAGACTGAATGCTGTTCCCCTTAAAATCAAGGATGTTCACTCTTACCACTCTTATTCAACATCATACTGGAAATTATAACCAGTGACAAAAGGCAAGAAAAAGAAATAGAAACCATTAGATTAGAAAGGAAGAAATAAAGCTATCCCAATTCATAGACAACATAATTTCCTACATAGAAAATTCAAAGGAATCCACAAAAAGAACACATAGAACTAACAAGTAAATTTAGGGAAGTTACAAGATTTTTAAAATCAGCCATATATCAGCAATGAACAGTTGGAAACCAGAATTTAAAAGTCAGTACTATTTAAAACCGTTCCAAAAGATGAAATATTTAGGTAAATCTAACAGAACACGTACAACATCTGTTACTGAGAACTACAAAACACTGATGAAAGAAATCAACAAAGACATACCATGTTAATGGATTATGCAACATAGTAAACATATCAGTTCTTCCCAAATTAATCTATTTAGTGCAATGCCAATCAGTTAAAATCATATCAATTTATATATAAATTTATATGAAAAAGTTAAAGAACTAGAATAGTCAAAATTGTTTTTATTTAAAAGAGAGAGAGAGTAACATTGGAGGGACCTCATTACCCATTTTCAAGATTTAATGTATCATGACAGTAGTCAAGATAGTGTGGTATTGGTGAAGCAACAGACACATAGATCAACAGAACACAATATAGAGTACAGAAATAGACTCACATAAATACATCGAGTTGACTTTTGACAAAGAAGCAAAGGCAATTCAGTGGGAAAAAACTGTTTTTTCATCAATGGTATTGAACAATTAGACATTCATATGCAAATAATCAGCCCTCAACCAAAATCTCACTTTTTAAAAAATTATTTATTTATTTATTTTTAAAATATGGGGCACAATTCAGGGTCAGGTATACAAATGGTCCTTATGCAGGTACCCTTATTGATGAGATGTGCCCCCTCCCTCCCATAGCAGTTTCCCACTGCTGCTAATCCCTTTCTTATAGTATTATGATAATTTTGTTCAAGATTTGCTTGTAAGTGAGAACATGTGATACTCGGTTCTTTGTTTGTGTGATAAATCATTCAGTATTAAAAACACTAAGTCTATCCAAGATGCTGCAAAGTTCATAATTGTCCTTTTTTATGTCTGCGTAATATTACTCAACCAAAATCTCACATCCAATATAAAACTAATTCAAAATAAATCACAAACTTAAATAAAAAATATGAAGCTTTTAGAAGGAAACATAAAAGAAAAAAATTCAAGACTGGTGAGTAGGTAAGAATTTACTAGACATAATATCAATATCAAAATCCTTAAAAAAATTAATAAATTGAACTTCACCAAAAGTATTAAGAGAATTAAATGATAAGCTACTGATTGAAATAAAATATTTGTAAATCATATATCCAACACATGACTTCTATACAAAGCATATAAAGAATTTTCAAAACCCAACAATAAGAAATGAACACCTCAATTTAAAAATGAACAAAAGACTTGAATAGATTTTTCCACAAAGAATTCAAATAAGAACTCAAAAAGATACTCAACATCATTACTATCAGGGAAATGCAACTTAAAATCATGATGAAATACCACATCTACTAGAATGGCCAAAAAAAAAAAAAGAAGAAGAAGAAAAAGAAGACCAAACACTGACAAGGATTCAGAAGAATTAATACCATTAAAATGACCATACTTCCCAAAGCAATCTACAGATTCAATGCAATCCCTATAAAACACCAACACCATTTTTTTTCTTACAGAATTAAAAAACAACCATGCTCTACTCATAATAGCAAAAACATGGAACCAACCATGCTGCCCATCGAAGCTGGACTGGATAAAAAAATGTGGTACATATACACAATGGAATATTATGCAGCCATAAAGAAGGGCAAACATATGGACTTCGCAGCAACTTGGATGGATTTGGAGTCAATCATACAGAGCAATCTATCACAGAAACAAAGAACAGAGTACCGTATGTTCTCACTCATAAGTGGACCTTGAACAATTATCATAATACTAAAAGAAAGGGATTGGCAGTAATGGGAAACTGCCAGGGGAGGAGGGGATGGAATTGGCAGTTGAGGGAAACTGCTAGGGGAGGGAGGGAAACACCTCATCAACAAGGATACCTGCATAATCAACGTTTGTATGCCTAACCCTGAATTGTATCCCACATCTTTAAAATAAAATAAAAAGAGAAAAAAATAAATTTTCAAAGTTAATAAAGTAGAAGCTGTTTTTAAAAATCCTAAAATTAATATGGAACTAAAAAAGAAGAAAAAAAAAGAAAGAAAACCTGAATAGCCACAGCAATCTTAAGCAAAAAGAACAAAACTGGAGGCATCATATTACCTGACTTCAACTTATACTGAAAGGTACAGTAACCAAAACGGCATGGTAGTGGCATAAAAATAGACACAGAGATCAATGAAACAGAATAGAGAACCCAGAAATAAAACCACATATTTACAACCAACTGATTTTGACAAAGTTGACAAGAACATACGCGGAGGAATGCACAACTTTCTCAATTAAGTGCTGCTGAGAAAATTGAATTGCCATATGCAGAATAATGAAACTGGACCCTTATTTCTCTCCATGTACAAAAATTAACTCAAGGTGTATTAAAATTTTAAATGTAAAACCTCAAACTATAAAAGTACTAAAAGGAACCCTTTGGGAAACTCTTCTGGACATTGATCTAGGCAAATAATTTATGACAAAGGCTTAAAAGCACAGGTAACAAAAACAAAAATAGAAAGTGAGACTTCGCTAAAATAAAAAGCTTTTGCATGGCAAAAGAAATAATCAACAGAATGAACAGACAACCTGTAAAATGGAAGAAAACATTTGCATACTATGCATGTAACAGGAACTTATATCCAGAATTTACAAGGAATGTTAAAAACTCAACAAAAATAAATAAATAATCTCATTAAAAGTGAGCAAGGACATGCATAGACATTTTTCAAAAGAAGAGATACAAATGGTCAGTATACATATGAAAAATGCTGAACATCACAAATGAGAAATGCAAATTAAAACCACAATGAGATATCATCTTACCCCAATCAGAGTGGCTATTATTAAAAAGATAAAAATAATGGATACGTGAGGATGTAGAGAAAGGGAACACTCACACACTGTTGGTGGGAATATAAATTAGTACAACCTCTATGGAAAACAGTATAGTGATTACTCAAAGAACAGAAAATGGAACTACCGTTCAATCCAGCAATCTTACTAGTATCTATCCAAAGGAAAAGAAATCATTATATCGAAAAGATATTTGCACTTGTACACTTCTTGCAGCGATATTCAAAATAACAAAGATATGGAATCAACCTAAGTGTTCATCAGTGGATGATTGGATGAGGAAACTGTGGTATATATGCACAATGGAATACTATTCAGTCATTTAAAAAGATTGAAATCTTCTTCTCAGACCTAGAAAAAACAACACAGGAATTCATATGGAAACACAAACGACCAAGAATAGCCAGAACAATCCTCAGCAAAAAAAACAAAGCAGGTGGTATCACATTGCCAGACTTCAAACTCTACTATAGAGCTACA
>CAUYQG010169502.1:0-22370 GCA_963574415.1 Tarsius wallacei | reverse complement strand
GAAAGAAGTGTGTAGTGGGTGCCAAAGTGCCAGGCACTGTGCTAGAAACTCTCGTTCGTCTTCCAGTGTCCCAGGCACTTTGCAGATCCTTAGTTTAGCTCCCACTTCTAAGTGAGAACATGCCATGTTTGGCTTTTTGTTCTTGTGTTATAAACATGACTTTTAAAAGAAAAAGGAAATCAAATAGAAGAGAGGTAGAGTCCCTTGGGGATTCAGAGTGCTCTTTCTCTGAGGTCCAGGAGGTACTCTTCTGCGAGGCTCAAGGGCTCAGGGGAGAGGAAGTCCTGGCAGGCCACCAGCAATGGGAAAGGGGGGCTCAAAGGCCACTTTGAGAAAGATGCCGCACTCTGGAGCACAGGCTAGCCCAGGACTCCCAATGTCAGAGGCCTTTGGAGTTCTGTGTCCAATAGACCAAGACCCTGCCTTTCTGGAGTGTCTGCACAGTGTGTCAGTTTTTCAGTTCTTCCGCCTGCCTTTCACATCATGTTCTGTGACTCGGTTCCAGAAGCCAGTTCCAGTTCAGAAGGTTCCAAAGGCTGTTGGTGATATAGGAGTCTGGGGACCTTGTCCTTCACAGCTATGTCATTTTCAAAGAAGGCGGCCTCCTCTGTCCCTCTTCATCGGAGAAGTGTAGTCTAGGTGGCCAGGAAGAGTTGTATGCTGGTCTCAGGAGACATGATGTAGTCCAGCTGAGTGTAGACTCTACTGGCACAGACAGAAGGGTGGCCTGGCCACCACCCAGCCCAACTCCCTCATTCTTCAGAAGAGAAGCCAAAGCCCAGAGAGGGTGCGGACAGGCCCAAGGCCACAGCAAGTCAGGGACTAGAACCCAAGGCTGTGACCACTGGGCTTGGTTTGTTTTAAAACATAAAGCATATACTCATGGGATTGATCTCTTAGATAAAAGAGGTCTCCTGCCTCATTTCAGAACCCAAATTCCAGTTTCAAGAATAGTTCTAGAATTTAGGGGCCTCTGGTGTTTTACAGATCAGATGATAGCAAATTGTAAGAGAAAAACGTAACATAAAAATTTGAATTAAATATAAATATAAATTTTAGTATACATATACATGTTTATTTATTTGTCAAGGCAAATGGTTGAATCCTATATGGTAGATAGTTGGGTTAAAGCCCTTTGAAGAGGCAGTTTTTTAGAACACAGGGTTCAACTTACCCTGTGTTCAAATGTCTAAGAGATGTGAGGGTCACCCACCTTTATGGTTATTATTGGAAAAGTCCAACATTAAAAAGGGCACGAAACATTCTAGATGTGAGAAAAACTCTAGCACAAAGCTCTCATGGTGAGGTCTCTGTGTGATGCGATTGGGGTGTTACTTCTTTTGACTCATTCACATTTTCTACATTGGACAAGATATACTTTGTAATGAAGAAAAAACCCACCTTACTAGTTGGACTTTTAAGTCTCAGAGTCCAGCTGGTCTAATCTCAACTGATGCAGAAACAGAGCTCAGTCGGTGTCACTGTTCCTGGGGTTTCCTGTTCTCAAGGAAAGAAGTGGCTCCCAAACCACCCACACTCCCTAATCCCACTGCCCCCCGACCCAGGAGACCAGGTGGGTCCATGGAAGGGGACAAAGCAGTGCTGGCACCTCCTCCTGCCAGCCTCACCGGGCTGGGCTGCCATTGCTCTTCTCCTGTCCTGGTGTGTGGGGCTGAGGGGCCTGTCCCCCTTCACAAGGAGTCTGCCTCCCCACCCATCCCACCCATCCATCTTCTCACGTGCCAGGCACTGTGTTAAGTGCCTTCCCGGGTCACGTCGATGAGTCACCATGAGCATGCCAGGAGGAAGTTGGTACTGATACTATATTGGCTTTAAATGGGGAAATCGAGGCTCAGAAAAGTTCACTATTTTGCTAGAGGTCACCCAGCCAAGCAAGAGCAGAGCCAGGATTCCAGCCCCAATCTGTCTGGTTCTGGTGACTTCTTAACCTTGGGGTAATATATCTAGATCAGGGCCCACCTCTTCTTGCTAGAGGCCCCGTGTGCCCATATGTGTGTATGTGTGAGCACACACACATGTGCACTGAGTGGGAGAGGGAAAGAAGTGTGTAGTGGGTGCCAAAGTGCCAGGCACTGTGCTAGAAACTCTCGTTCGTCTTCCAGCACACCTGCAAGGCAGATTCTAATGATGCTCCCATTTACTCCTAAGCTTGGCTAGTGAAGTGTTATACCCATCACCAGTTGCCCAGGGTGAACTGTGCATGCTGCCATGCTACCCTGGCTACTGACATTCTGCTGATCTAGGACAGATGTGGCAAGCTAGGGCCAAATCCTGCCCGCTGCCTGCTTTTGTATGGCCTCTGAGTTAAGAATAATTTCTGCATTTTTAAAGAGTTGTAAAAATAAAAATCAAAGATTATGTGACAGAGACCTGCATGGTTGGCAAAGTCTAATGTATTCCCTGTCTGGCCCTTTGCCTTCCCCTAGCTTAGGATCCTGAGATCCAAGGAGGAATCTGTGATCCCTAGGTCCTTTCTCCACACCTGGTGGTCCCCATGTCACATGTCAGCCATCAGAGCACTGGCATTTTGAAAATGACCTGCAAAAAGTTTGCCACCATTTAGACCACGGCTACAGGGACCGGACTTGCTTTCCCACTTTCACAGTGGGGGTATCTGAGTCAGGGAGAAGCTCAGTGATTCCCTGGTTGGATTTCTAGGGTGAAGGGTTTTTTTCTTGGGATGGAGTCAAGGGCATCCATGTATGGATGGTAATGAACTTCAACGTCTAGTACAGATTACCCCGAACACTGGAAGGTACCAATGCCACTCCAGGTCCCCTGCCCCGAGAGCCAGGAACAGTCCAGCCTGGGGAAGCGGGGGGGAGCCCCAAGACAGGTGTCTGAGTTGGGGGACGGGGTATGAGACAGGAGGAGGGGCAGGGAGGAAGGCCAGGAATGCAGGAGGTGACACCTGCGCTGCACTGTGAAAAATGAGGCGTTGAGCAGATAACGGGGAGGGGACGTGGAGAAGGTGGCGCCAGTCAGGCTCGGCAGCTGGACTGCCTGGGCAAAGGACGGAGGGGCCGGCAGCCCCTGGCGTAGTGGAGCCCGGGGGGACAGCCCAGCGCGGGCGCGGGGCTGTAGGTGTCAGCAGAGGCGCGGCTGTGGGGTCGGCCCAGCCCGCCCTCGGCCCGCGCGGCCATTGTCTGCGCCCGGCGCCGCCTTGGCAGCAGAAGGTGACATCTGGTGACTAATGGCCGCGGCTGCGCGCCGCGCTCTTCCCTCCCGCAGCGCCCGGGGTGCAGCTGCCGCGCCGCCCCCTCTCCTCCCCT
Organism: Tarsius wallacei; assembly: GCA_963574415.1. NCBI lineage: Eukaryota > Metazoa > Chordata > Mammalia > Primates > Tarsiidae > Tarsius > Tarsius wallacei. The sequence goes on along the minus strand of CAUYQG010169502.1, from coordinate 19,077 downwards.
CCGCTCGGTGGGCCGGCACCAGGGCGCAGAGCGTTGGGAGATCGATGCCCTGGTTTCCGCCTGGCCAAGGCCGCCACCTCCCGCCCGCCCGCCAGCCCCCGCCCTGCCCCGCCTCGCCTGCGCGCATGCGCGTCCCCGTGCGCGTTCCCAGGGCCGCCAGCCGCCGCGGACGCTGCTCCCCGCCAGGGGCCGTGCAAGAAACAGATGTGGCCGCCGGCCGGCCTCATTGAGGGTTTGTGGCTGTAAACATGGGCCTACACTGGAGCCCGCATGCACGTGCATTCACACGCAGGTGCACGACCCCAACGTCACACGTGTTGTCGCGTACTGTACACCTGTGCTCGTTCATGCGTGTTCACAGATGCACAGTGAGGTCCGTGCTCGCCCACAGGCTTACCTACAACACATTTCTGCATGTGTTGCACAGGCACGCGCATCACTGTGGACTCATGCAGCCACGCGCTGCTTAGCTGCTCAAAGGAACACCCGTGGGCATGTCCATATACATTCACAGGCACAGCAGATGCTGTCCTTGTCCTTGTCAAAAGCTGAGGGAGGCAACAAAGGGCCTAATTCAGATCCTAGTCTAGTCTACGTACCCCTCTTCCCAAGTGTTTACACTGTTGATACATTAGCTGTACTTGAGAAACAGCGTTCAAAATCTGGAGATTTCACATATAGATCTGGATTTCTGGTCTCTCTTGCAAAATCAGAGGCCCTGACAATTTGATGCATACACCCAACTGGCCATAATGGGGGAGGGGGGGGTCTGAGCAGCAGGGGCTTCTTGGACTGTGCTTGGAGTTCTCCCACCCCCATAGCTGTCCCCTCCCCATTTTAGTTACCTACACCCCCTGCCCCACAAATAGGACATTTGGGCTGACAGCCTTGGCAAGAGGCAGGGGCTTTCTGGGGAGCCCTTGTCACCTATTCAGGAGTTCTTATGTGAAGTCCCAGTGCTAGTCCTGCCTTTAGAGCTAGGCTAACTTAGCTCTAGTCCTGATGCCCACAGCAAGGAAACTCTCGTCTCTTCAGGGTTGGGGCGTGCTGCCAGTCAAACCCTCTGCAGTCTGCAAAGTGCCCTGTTCTCGTGAGGCCCATGTGGCCCTGCTGAGAGCTCTGCTGAGAGGTGTGGGAGAAGAGCACCAGTGCTTCCATCTTAGAGTTAAGAGGACGGAGGCCTGGGAGTGATGGTGCTACCACCTAGTTGGAAGTTGTAGACAGGGTTGAGCGGTGGGCGGGGGCAGAGTGCCTCTTCTGTGGAATTCTTGGGCACAGACAGAGAGAGACCTATGGAGTACTGATGTCGACTTTGTGCCTCTGGAAGCTGGCTCCTACCTGGCTCTGGCATATGTTTCCCCTCTCTGATACAATTATCCCCAGCCTCTGCCTTGATGGGGAGGCCTGGTTCACAGAATAAGAGGCCAGTTCATGAAGCTTCTGAGGTCTCTGCATGAGACCTAAACTAGTAAATGACAGCCCAGGGGGCAGGGGAGGCTCTGTGGGTGGTAGTGCCATCCACTGCCTACCAGTTCTGGTGCCCCTGCTCCCCACATTGTCTTGTCTACTCAAGGGCTTTGGCTACCTTTAAGGACTGACACTTCATTCTAATCCTACTGTAAGTCTGGCAGGTCCTTGACTCCCAACTTGTCCAAAGCCAGTCTACGAGGCAGGATGATAAAGCGGTTATGGTCTGGGCTGTCTCTGCTCTGGTTTCAGTTGGCGTCACCTCTGGCCTGTGATCCCTAGCAAAGTTCAAGGCTGCCGGCTCCTCACACTTAAATCCAGTCTCACCACCACCTTTGAAATACAAAAGGTGTCACTCCACACTGAGCATGTGAGCCCAGGCTCCGTGGTCTGGCAGTCACCATGGGTGGTTGGGGGGATGGCCATGGGTGTAGGGTGAAGTTTTAGGAAGTGAAGCTTGGTGTGGTCTCATGGTCTGTGTTGGTCAGGACCTTCCACCCAGCAGCTAGTGGGTCTTCCACTCTCATCCAGTGTACACCCTTTCTCCCTTCCATGCCTTGGCTCAGGCTGTACCCTCTACCTGGAAGCCCCTTTCCCCAACTCCAACTCAGCTTTTCTGTCCTGAGCTCACCTATCCTGAACTTCCACCGTTTCTTTTGTTCAGTTTGTACCCTCTCATCATGTTCTCAGAACACCTCGTGCATTGTCCTAAAGTTGCACTTACGATAGTTCTCTGTTTACCTGTCACCCAGACTTATGCTTTTCAATCTTTGTTTTGTATCTGAATCCCTTAGGGATCTCTTCCAAATGCAGACTCAGCTGGTCTGGGTTAGGTCCTGAGACTCTGCATTTCTAACAAGCTCCCTCATGACGCTGATGCTGCTGCTTCAGGACCATAGAATGAATGTCAAGAACTTGGATACTGAGTCCCTGGAGGGCAGTGACTCATGTTCAATTCATCTTGATATCTCTGGTACCTAGCCAAGAGCTTGGCAATAAGGAATCAATTAAATGGTTGCTGAATTGAGGAAATGAGTGAATGAATGGCTTCTCATCCAGATGAGGGTACTGGGTCTTCTGAAGGTGTTGATGCCTGAGTTGAATCCTTAGGAAGGCGTAGGGGGTAGCCAGGTGCAAAGGTGAGTTGGAGTACCCCAGGGAAAAGTCAGGGTTAAGGCACAGAGATGTGCAGAAGCACAGGTGTAGGATAGCGTGGGAATGGAAGACTTGAAGTTCAAGGTGGGAGACAGAAGCAGGTCACCAATGGCCAGTCAAGGATACCATGCTGCCTTATGGTTCATCTTGGAGCCTGTGGGGGATGGCATGATCCAAACTGTGGACCACTCCTGAAGCAGGATTGAAAGAGATAGCAGAGAGGTGATGCAAGACTGAGCACTCAGGGGACTTCCAGTCAGTGGTAGGGAGCTCAGGCCATGCCAGTGAGAATGACAGTAAGGGCACAGGCCAAAAAGGAACTGGGGAGGTGCATAGACAGGACTTGATGACTAATTGGAAAAGAGGGTGAAGGAAGACCTCCCTCTTTTGCTGGGGGATGGTGGTGCCATTGACTAAAACTGGAGCTTAGGAGGACGAGCTGGTCTGGGGAGAAGGCAGAAGAGTTTAATTTCAAAGCTGGCTGGGTGTTAGGAGCCTGTGGGGCCTCCATGGCATATGTACCAGAAGCTCCTGAGAGAGCCCAGGGCTGGAGATGACAGCATGGGAGGCATCGACTGGCAGATGCTTGTTGAAGTTTTGGGAGGGAATGAGATCATCCGGGGAAATCTTAGAAGTAAGAAGACAAGAGGGAGAGGAGGGACCCTGGAGGAAAACCATTCATTTAAAGAGCAGGAATTAATGACAACCTGTTAGAAGATAAAATGGGAATAGAAAACATTTATAACAGCAACCAAAAAGATTAAAAACCTGGGAACCAACATAACAAGAAATGTGCAAAATCTAAGTGAAGAAAGCATTAAAATTCTTCCAAGGGATGAAAAAGCATTTGAATAATGCTCTTGGGTGGGAAAACTAACATTGTAAAAGTGTCCATTCTCCCTCAGATAATTTAGAATTTAATAAGATTTTCAATAAAAATGAAGTCTTTGTTGTTGTTGTTTAGACAAGCTGATTCTAACATCCATATGGAAAAATAAAGAAATGTTGAAAGACACTTCACGGGTGTCTCATGTTTCCGCGTGAGCAGAAGCAGTGACCACCTCTTTGCAAAGACAGTACAGCGAACATACTCGGAAGATAGAGATAGTGGTTCCCTCTCCAGCAAAGGACAAATTGGTTACTGTGCAATAGAAAAAAAATAAAGTCTCCTTCTGGGGCAAAAATCAAGCAGGTTTACTGCCCATTATAAAAGATTTGGGATGCCCAAACAAAAGGTTTTTCTCCAGCAGCACAATCCAGCTCCTGTGCAAGTCTCACCTGGACTTCTTGACACACTGTGGAAATTGGGGCTTGTGTAACCATCACAAATACTGATACTCTGGTTATTGCTATTGCCATGAATAATAAGGGTTTTTTTTTTGTTTTTTGTTTTTGGCCTCTGATTCAGAAGTTTCATTTCTTCTACCAGCACCCAGGAAACAGGACAGGCTAATTTGCTGGTTTGCAAACACCCACTCAGACCCTTCACAGTTTTTGACAGCAAGAATAACCAGGACATATCTGAAAAAAGAATGTAAGGAGTGAGGGTTAGCCTGCTCTATCAGATATTAAACCATACTGTATTATGTAAAACAATGTGGTACTGGACAACTCAACAGGACAAAATCTAATTCCAGAAATTATACATGAAAATTTAGTCTAAGGTCATTATGGTGTTTCAAACTGAGTACAAAAATGCATTATTCAATAAATGGGGTTGAGACAAGTGGAGAATCATCTAGAAAAAATGTTACATCCACGCCTCATAGTTTATTCTAGGATAAACTCCATATGAAACAAAAACATAAATGTAACAAAATGACACCATAAGTGTACCAGAAACACGGGAGTTTTTTGTTTTTTTTAATTTTTGGAATCAAGGTCTCACTCTGTCACCCAGGTTGGAGAGCAGTGGCATGATCACAGCTTACCACAGCCTCAACTTCCTGGGCTCAGGCCACCCTTCCACCTCAGCCTCCTGAGTAGCTGGGACCACCATGCCCAGTTTATTTTTTTGATTTTTATAGAGACGAGGTCTTGCTATGTTATCTAGGCTGGTCTCAAACTCCTGGGCTCAAGCAACCCTTTGCCTTGGCCTCCCAAAGTGCTGACAATGTAGGTATGAGCCACTGCGCTCAGCCAAAATATGGGAGAATTGAAAAACTTTCAGAATGGATACAACTTTCTAAGCATGGCACACATCCCGGAAACCATAAAAGAAAAGACTTATAATTTTAACTATTGAAACAAAATTTCTGCATGACCAAACCCAACACACACAAAGTCAAAAGACAGACTTGGAAAGTATTTGCAACTCATATCGCTGACAAAGAGCGTATTTCCTTACTATATAAGGAGTGCTCACAAATCAATATAAAACAGATCCACAACACAACAGAAAGATAGATAAAGTGTAAAGAATGACCAAAACCTAGGAAAAGATGCCCCTTTACTCATAATAAGAGAAATATAATTAAAGTTTCAGTGAGGCATCATTTTAATCTCTCAGTTTGGTTGAGATCAAAACATTTGATGACACACTGTGTGGGGAAACAGACACTCATGCATTGCTGATGGGAGTGAAAATTTGGGAGTACAGATCAATGTGGGGAAAATTGGCAATATCTACTGACATTACAAATGCTTTTGACCCAACAATTCCACTTGCATTCTGTGGAAAGATTCCCACACATGAAAAGTGATGCATATGAGACTAGTTATTACATTGCTTGTGACAGCAAAACTCTGAAAGCAGCCCAAATAGGCATCAAAAGAGGGATGTTAAAATAAATCAGGTCCATGCATACACGGGTATACATGTGATGTACCAATATGAGAAGATTTTCTGGATAGATTGTTGTGAAGAAAGCAAGGTACACATCAGTGTTTATAGAATGCCACTGTTCTTGTGAGAAAATAAAGGTGGATGTGGCAGAATCTGTAGATTGTGCACATTTACACATAATATGTCTGTGGAGGAATATACGAGAAACTGATCATGTTGCTTGTCTCTGGGGAGGGAAATCTCAGGACTGGGAGATGGGAGAGAAAGGAAGCTTTTCACTGTACACAATTTTACATCTTTGAAAGGCGAAAATATACTACCTTTGTGGGATCCCCTACAACAATAGTGAAGAGAGTGGGCAGAAGATGAGTGGCCTGGGCTGGAGAAGAAGCATGTGCCACTAGAATCTCAGAGAGAAAGCTCAAAGACGACTGCTCTGGAGGAACACCCAAGGAGCATGCTCCTAGGAGGTGGGGGGTGGGGGGTGGGGTTGGCCTGGAATGCTGTGAAGACATTGAGGGTTTAGATGAGGCTTTAGTGATGTGTAGTCAATGTGTTCATCAGGCCAGTAGTGACCTCTGTGAGGGTGGGTTCAATTCAGTTAAGTGTGTGAGTGTGTAAGCCAGAATGTGGTGATTAGGAGAGAACGGAATGTGCAGAATTGGATAGAGTACACACTTTCAAAGCCTTGGCCATGAAAGGAAGCTGGGTTTTGAAGACAGGAGAGCTTGTCGTCATTGTCGTTGTCGTCTTCGGCTGCTGCCGCTTCTGCTGCTCTCTGCTTCTTCTTCACCTCTTTCTTCTCTTCTTCCTTTCCTTTTCCTCCTTTCTCTTCTCCTCCTTCTCTTTCTTTGTCCTCATCCTCTTCCCATTCCTCTCCTCCACCTTTCATAATAATCATCATCATTTAAACAGAGCAGATTGTGCATGTTTAGCTAGTGATGGGACGCTAGTAAACGAGAATCAGTACAAGCTATAGGAGTCGGAGGGGACTGTCTGGTTGTCTGTTGCTGTGTAGCAAATCACCTCAAAACTTAGAAGCATAAAGCTGCCACCATTGTATTATGCTTGCAATTCTTTGTGTCTGGAATTCTGACAGGGCACAGCAGGGACACTTTGTCTCTGTCCCACAAAATATAGGCTTCTGCTGGAGTGGCTTCAGCAGCAGGAGATGGCTGGGGCTGTATGGGGCCTCAATGCGTCTCTATGTGTAAGACGGCTTCTTCATTCACATGTCTGGTGCCTGAGCTGGGATGGCTGGAATAGCAGGGTCTGGCCAGCATTACTAATTCGCCATGGGACTTCACCGCATGGCTAGCTGGAGCTTCCTGACAGCATGCTTAGGGTTCTCAAGATCAAGTGTCCCAGGAGCTCAAGGCCAATGCCCAAAGTTTTTATGAACTTATCTCGGGAATCACACAGAGTTTCTTCCATTGCATTCTCTTAGTTACCTGTGGCCAGGTCAGATTTAATATGGTGAGGGCTACATAAGGTCTGAATATCAGGAGGTATGACTCATCGGCAGCGTGAGGAATCTTTGAAGTCTGGCTATCTATCACAAGGATCGTCAAGAAAGTGAGTTTTTTTTGTGAAGGTCAGCAGGATTGGGGCCCAGAACATTGAGGTGATATTAGCTTTGGGCAGGAGGGGCACTTCTTTCACTGGGAGACAGAGGAAAAACTCAAAGGTGGGATTAGAGGGAATGAAGGAGATCAGGAAAGGGAGTGTCTGATTGCTTGATTTTTGGATGATGAAGGAAATAAGATCCTTTGCTTAGACAAGAGGGCTCATGGTAGGTTTAGAGAGAATGTGTGCATTGAAAAATATCTGTGGAGAGAAGTTTGAGAAAGAAACAACGAGGGCCAACATAAGTGGGGCTTGCTCAAAGTTAGAGTCCACAAATTTGCAATGACGCCCACAACCATGGTTGTACATAATTTTTTCTGATTATGCTCAGTGTCTCCAGAATTGAAAAAAAAAAAATCAGAGAATGGAATGCTTCAGAAGTTGGGGTTGTATTAAGATGAAGAAGGCAAGGAGGAAACAATATTGACAAGAGAAAGGGCTATATGGCCTTCATTGGGTAGAGAAAGGTATATGAGAAGGATAGTTTGGGAAAATGTCATGAACAAGAGAAGATAGGTCTCTATGCAGTTAAGCATCTTCCTGGAGTGTTTATGAGTGAGAGATGCAGAAGGAGTGGAGATGCCCATTGAAGAATGTGCTCATCTGCACTTATGATTTTATATGTAAAGCTGTCCTGGCTGTTGATGGGGTCCAGGATTTGGCCAAAGATGTGGGTGGCTGGAGAGGAGAGAAGGAAGACAAGGACATCAAGGACAAGGTTAAGGAATTGAGCATCCAGCACGTTAGGTGGCACATCCATGTGTAAACTGAGGTCATCAGGGTGAGGTCTGTTGCATTAGGGATTGCTTTTCCAACACATTAATTTTGGGTGACATATCCTTCTCTTATACCTTTCTCTACCCAATGAAGGCCATATGGCTCTTTCTCTTGTCAATATTGTTTCCTGCTTGCCTTCTTCTTCTTAATACAATCCCAACTTCTAAAATCACCAGGGTGAGGTTTGGGTGGAGATAAGGCAGTAAACCTGATGTTAATTTCTTCCATGATCTTGGGGTGGGGCTGGAAGACTAGCAGATGACACAGGGTATCATAGTAGGGATTCTGTAGCGGGTGGCACGGGCCTCAAGGAGCAGGGGGATTTCCACATATAGTGGTGGGTTACAGTGAAAAGCTAGGGTGTGGAGTCATTCCTAGCCTACGGTGTGAGAGGTATGTGAGCATGGGTGACCTTCATCAGCCAGAGATCTGGGGAGCAATGCTCTGCCTTTGAGGTGGGGTCACCAGGTCCTGATCTATCTGCAAGTTACCTCTCTTGTCCCTAGGGTGTCTCTTATGGTTTGAATGTGTCCCCCCAAATTAATGTGTTGGAAACTTAATCCCTAATGCAACAGTGTTGGGAGTTGGGGCCTAATAAGAGGTGAATAAGCTGTGAGTGATCTGCCTGTGAATGGATTAATGTCATTATTGTGAAAGTGGGTTATGGTGAGTTATGGCTTGTTATAAAAGTGAGTTCAGCCCCTCTTGCTCTCTTGTGCTCTCTTGCCCTTCCACCTTTCATCACGAGATGATGGAGCAAGAAGGCCCTCACCAGATGTGGATCCCTTGACCTTGGACTTCCCAGCCTCCAAAACCATAAAGAAATAAATTTCTTTATAAATTACCCAGTCTGGGGTATTCTGTCATAGCAACACAAAATGAACTAAGAACATGGCTATGCAGCATGGCTCAGGCAGTGAGGACAGATTGCAGGAGGAGGGTTGCAAGAGAAGGGCTGGAGAAACCGAGTACAATTCTGTCCACCCTTGCAGCCTTCCTAGATGAACTTCTGAGAAGACACCTTAGTAACAACACATCCAGCTCAACTCACATTCTAATTAGGCCATGCCAGATACCAGAACAGAACTTCAGTTATCTGATCAGCTTGGGTAGGGGATGATGAGGGGAAGGGGATGCTCTGGCAGCCAGGGTTTCCGGCTCTCCTTCAGACCCATATGGAACATTCACCGGTCATGGGTGGGGAGCATCCCTGCCCTCAAATCCCTCATCTATCTAGAGAATGCGGTTGGGGGAAAATTAAGCAGAAGTAGGGCATCCATGTGTGTGTACATGTCAGAGGGGTGGGAGAGGAATATATGACCCCCTCTCCAACTTCCCTGAGGGAGAGGATCTCTTGGTAATGGCCAGAAACATGATAGCAATGTCCAAAGGACATGACCTCAGTCACAGGAATCCAAAAATATACGTAACAGCTCTACTTATGTAAAAATGGCAAATTTCTCACCAGGAAGGGACATTGAAAACAAAAAAGAGCTACGAGCACTTTAGTGTTCTTTTCTGAGGATGACCTCTCAACAGTGGGTCTCCGATGAAGCCTGCCATGACCACATCTGACAGGCTGGTGCCTCCCCAAACACTTCCCTTGCGTTCCGCCCTGAGTGTAAATCCCAGCAGGCTCTCAAGGTTTGGCCTTTCTGAGGAGTAAGTGAGGGCATGTCTCAGTCAAGGTTCTATTGTTGCACGTAATGGAAACTGACTTGAGTTAACTTCAGCAGGAAAACATATTCGCCGGAAAGAATCTGGTTTATCTCACAGAAGACAAGGGCAGCCCGGCCTCTGGAGAGATGAGACCCGGAGTTAACGTTTGCCAAAGTGTATTCTGTGGTTCGCTGCCCCTGGCAAATGCTTGGGAAATTAAAGTGCTCTGGTCTAGTGATTATGGGAAATGCTGCACATCTTTTTACCTAGACACATTGACAATTAAAGGCTCTGATAAGTCTTGCAGCAAGATAGCTTGCCTAATTAGTCAAGTACCTTCCCAAAATGTTTGTAGGGTAAGGTATACCTACTAACCACCTGATTAGGAGGAAGAACTTCCATGCCACTCTGGCCCTCACTCTGTTGTGATGGAGGTGACTTTATTGTGGAGGATGCACACTAGAGAGGTTGCATGTCGAACGGTCAAAGATATGGTCCCCTTAGCTTTGAATCCTGATATCACCACATAGTAGCTGAATGACATGGGCAAGTTACTTAACCTCTCTGCATCTCTGTTTCCTATCTATACATGAGCATAATCATAGAGGCATTTCTTGAAGTTATGGTAAAGACTAAATGAGCTAATAATGTCTGCAAACCCTCTGGTTCATAGCAAATGTTAAAATATTTAGCTATTATTGTAGATTAAACACACAGTCTCTGCCACAAACTTCACAGCATTGGGACAGCTCATTTTTCTGTTTACCAATTGCTTGTTGGTGTCTATTCCCAATGGACTGGGGACACAGAAATGAATCTGATGGCATACCCCAGGCTTCATGAAGTTTCTAATCTTGTGGGGGTAAACAGACATGGTAGAGATTATTGCAAAGAGAGATCGTAAGAACATGGTACTGTTACAGCCCACAGGAAGAGCACCTAGCTGTAGGAGGTGAGAGGGAAGGGAGTTGCAGGCTAATGGCATGCAGGTGCCTGCCAGCTTTGGGCATCCCTGGTAGTTCAGTGTGGCTAGAGAATAAGGTGAGAGATATCAAAGATGTTGGCAAAGACCATCACAGGAAAGGCCTTGAACACCACACCAAGGAGCTGGGATGATATCCTATGAGTGACAGGGAGCTAATCTGTCAAGACAGAGAGTGTTTCAGTCAAGACAGTGTCATGGAAGGTGTGTACTTAGGAAGCTCCTCTGGCAGTGATGGGACTCATTGGTTGGAGAGGTATGAAACTGGAGGCCAAGAGACTGTTGGGAATTGGTGATAGAAATCAAACTGGGAGGTGGGAAAAGACTTGGCTTGGATGACCTGGTGATGCCAACAACAGAATTGGTGGTGATTGGAGCTGGGTTAGATGAAGAATCTGAACTTGAGTAATGCTGTGTTGGAGGACTCTGAAGGCAATCCAAGTAGCAATACTCAACAGGCAGTTGGATGTGTGGGCCTAGAGAAATAGATCTGGGAATCACGGGTATTGCAATGGTAATTGAATACATGGAGATGAATGGAATTGTTCAAGATCAAAGCAATCCTGGGGAGCCTGACCCCTGAGGGGAGTAGGGAAGAAAATCCTTCTGCTAGAGCAGAGATCCTGCAGTCACTTAGAAGTTCAGATTTCTTATAGATTTAAATTCTCCATTTGCAAGAAAAATCTTCCCTATCTTCAAATCCTGTCTGTTTGTCCAGGTTGTTTGATTAGGCCCTAGCATGACATAATGGCTTAGAGACCAAGAGAGAACATCCAGGACCCCTAGCTCCTTAACTGTTACCTTGGCATCCCTATGCTTTGCCAGTGTCCCTGGACCAAGATTCCCATATCCACAATACAGAGAAGTAGATTTTGGCAGCTACTTCCCTCCCAGTTGCTGCTATAGACACAAGAAGGATAGAGTCTGCAGAGTGACCGCTGAGGAAGTTACACACGTTGTCTTTAATTCTGGGGACTTATCCAAAACTTTCTGCATTTTCAGGTGCCTTGTATCTTCTTGTTATCCTCTCCAACCAATGAGTCCCATCACTGCCAGAGGAGCTTCAGCCATTCCTTCACTGCTGCGAGTACTAGACTAGCTTGATGAAAAAGGAGGCAAGGAGATCCTAATGCACAGGATTTAGGGAACACATCTGGGCCCTCTGTCCCTCCTCTCTATTGTTCAGCCTGGAGAAGAAGAGGCACATAGGTGAACTCTTCTTACCCTCATGGGGATCAGCCAGGGATGGAGTTGCAAAACCGTAGAATGCTTGTGTCATCCCTATTGAAAGAACTGGTGCCAATGAGGAGTAGTGGAGGAAGTTGCAGGGGAACAGAAAGTCCCTCCTGACACTAAGCATCTTCAGAAGCAATGTCTGGGACAGAGCAGATTTGGGTCTGTGCAGGTTATTAGTTGAAAACTCAGTGCTTCCATGCTCTCTTCTCTTTACCAAGGGCTAGAAGCCTGAGAACCACATTTCTAAGAATCCCTGCCATGTAAGTTGTAGGTCAGAACTTTCAATGAGAAGTAGCTGCATGAAATTCGGAAGGTGGAAAAGAAGCAGAACCATATTATTGCCCTTCAGCAGTTGTGGGTAGATTGGTGGTTTTGGCAAGATGTGAGATTTTAAAACAACCTTGAAATTTTTTCTGAAGTCAGTGGTGTTGGAGGCATCTGTGATCTTTGCAGCAGTTCTTGCAGATCCTGCAACTTCTTTACTTCCTGAGAATTTATAGAGAAAATTCATTTTATGAGTATTCAATAATCTTCATGTTTCTAGCTGTTCCAAATGTTTTGTAAGTACTGCATCAGTTAATGTTTAGGGCATAACAAATCCTCCCAAAACTTACTTGTTTGAAACAACAATTATTTATTTAGCTCACAATGTTGTGGATCAGAATTTGAACTAGGCTCAGCTGAGTGGTTCTTCTGGTCTTGGTTGGGTTCACTAATTCATTCGGTAAGAACAGGCCGAATTCAAAGTCACATCATATGAATACAGGGAAGGTCATAGTCAGGGCCTATTTCACAAACAACTTACCACAGCACCTATTCTTTTTATTAAATTCCTTCTTGCTTGAGAGACCCAGAGAATTTATTTCCCTGAGAAAACCTGGACAGATATAACAAACATCACTCAGTATTTCATAAAGCAATTGGAAAGAGAAGTCAGGTATTGAGGTTTGGATTAAGCAGTGGACTGAGAATTAAGGATTTGGGGTATTGGGCTGTACCTTACTACCTTACTGCAAGTCAACCTTGGGCCAGTCTCTTCACCTCTCTCTCAAATGCACATAGTTAAACTTATGTACAGTGATCAAGTAAAACAATAGTTGTAAAAGAAGTTTGAATAAGTTAATGGTCATTGCCTGCATTTGAATAACACTGCAGCATAAAACCTTCCAACCCAGGGACTGGTGGAGCTGTGACCAGGGTGCAGGGGCCATCGTGGGTGGGAAGGCGGAAGGGGTATGGGGATAGAAGTCAGAAAGATGTTCGTCACTGCTTCTCTACCCTCTCAGGTTCCCTGGTATATTTTGGGACTTACAAGTAAAGAATGGATTGCCAGCCAAAGCCTCCATTTGCCGCCTCTGTGTTGAAATTACGCCAGAGTTTGGAAGAGCCCTCGAATTGCTGGAGCCAGAACAAACTCCAGGGCTGGCACGAGCCACCTCCCATCCACTGCTCCCATCTGCCCTCTTGGCTCACGGTGCGGCAAGGCCCTGCTTGTCCTGGCCCATCCTCTCCCCAGGCCTCGTGGGCACAGCTGCTTGAAGGACCACTCCTCAGCTCCTTGTTAAGTCCCAACTCAAGCTGGACATGATTCACAGGGATAATGAGCTCGTAAATAAATTCCTGCTGCATCAGCTCATGGAGCTGAAGGTTAGGCTAGGGATGTGGGCCAGGGCAGACAGAGGGAACTGGGCCCAGAGATTCAAATGTCCCCTGTGTTCTCTCCAGGGGACATATGAGAAGGGCGATGAAAGCACAAGAGATCCTGAGAATCCATCACTAGCATGTCATGCGGCGGGCTGGTTGTACTCTCCGTGCAGAGGCCTTGGATCCACAGTCCCACACCGTACTCTGCCTTTAAATCCAGTTCTACTAGAGATAGATTTTGGGAGGCTGGTGTCCCGTGACTGTGTGTTTAGCAGAGCAGAACTGGGACTGCAACTCTGTTCTGGAACAGAGAAGCTAGCTGCTGGGGAACAGGAAATGTGTTCTGACTTGGTAGTGTTTGCCAGTAGAGAGAGGTTACAGGAAAATAAAGCGTTCAGTGCAATCTCTCCTCAGAATGAGAGAAGTCCTAGAAGGAAGTGCACTTCCTGTCAATGGAGGTGTGCAAGTAGAGGCAGGTAACTTGCGAGCATCCAAATAAGGATATGTGAGACAGTAGCTGTGGGCTGATGAGATGCCTTTAGAGACCTCTTCAAGCTTCCTGTGCCTATAAGCTGTGTGGAAGGCAATCTGCCATGGTATTCGGCTATGTCTGTTTCTGTTTAAAACCCTCCAGTGACTTTTCATCACTCTTAGAAAAAAATCATGAAACTCCCATATCAGTAATAACTTCAATATGATTTCAGGCCACTCTGCCCATTATTCACTATGCTCCATGCCACCTAACTTTTTTCTTATTCTCAAACTTGGCGTAATAGTTAGGATAGATAGGGGTGTGCTGCGGTAACATATAAACCCAGTAATCTCAGTGACTCAGTTCTGTATGTGTTTGTTTCTTCTTTATGCACTATTTGATGTGGTCTCTTCTCTACCCAGTGACTCAGGGATCTAGGCTCATTCTATTCTGTGATGCTGCTGTCTCAAAATGTGGCTTCCAATATGGCTACAGTGAGAAATTTACTTTGCCCAATTTGACACGTGTCATTTGTACTCACAGTCTATTGATTAGAACAGTCACATGGCCCAGGCACCAATGCAGGGGAAACAGGGCACTGAAGGGGAACACATGGATATTGAGTCTCTGCCATACTTGCCAGTATCTGTCAGTGTTCTGGGCAGCAAGCAAAGTGACCTTGGGTATTTTGAGAAGGAAGGAAATTTACTAAAACAATATTATGAAGTTCTGTGAATCTCCTGGAGAGCCAAGAAACTAAACTTGGAGGCTATGCAGTTAGAAATAGCACCCCCAATCATGCACGCAGCACCTCTGAGATGTTGTAACTGGGCACAGACACCATGGCCACCCCTGCCAACAGTGCAGGCACTGAATGTAAACTCCGCCACAGAGGTACTGCACTGGAGACACCCTCACCAGCCTGCAACCTGCATAGCCCCTGTTCTTTTCTGTCACTCACTGCTGACTCAGGGTCAGCATGCCTGATTGAGGAGGCTACCCGAGCCATGTGCCAGCTGCAAGGGAGGTGGACAAAGCAAATATCTGGCATTTCAAGTCCTGCGGAAGGAAGTAGGCTCGACTTATAAAGAGAGCCCCAACTAAAGAGATGAGTATTCACCACGTTATCTGAGGGCCCTTGTGCTCACTGGTCCGCCTGTCTGCAGGTGCTTCCCCAGAAGTTCTCAGAGCTGACTCTTTTTCTGCTCCAACACCAGCTCTGGTGATCAAATTGCATGTGGTCTCTGTGATGCAATCACATCAGCCTGACTTGTTTCTCTCACAGCACTTATCCCTACCTTGTCCATTCATTTACTTACTGATTTATTTTCCATCTGCCCTGTAAGTAGTAATAAGTACAAGCCACAGTGTCAGACAGGTTCAAATCCCAGGTCTACCACTTACTAGCTGAGGGGGCCAGGGCAGCTTATTTGATTTTGTGAGGCCTCCAGTTTCCACATTTAGAGGTGGTGGGTGCACATCTTGGGAACAGGGCTGGGCTGATACAACATCTGCTATGCTAGGCGCCTGCCTCTATAATCTCAGCATATCAGTGTGAAATGCCTCTTATTTCCATTCTGGTTTCTCCCAGGCTGTGAGAGGTCATACAGGCTCAAGCCCATAAAGCAAAATCTGTGTGCTTCCTATGACCATCATACACCAACTCCCTTCAGACTCTGGGCCTACGTGTTTTGGGGCATAAAGGGCTCTTTCTTTAGTTGATAAGATTACAAAATAACCCCTTCTGGGGTGCTATTTTTTATTTTTTGAGTTGGAGTCTTATTCCATTGCCTAGGCTGGAGTATAGTGGCACACTCACGGCCACCCCAGCGTCAACTTGCTGGGTGCCAGAGATCCTTCCGCCTCAGCCTTCCAAGTAGCCGGAACTACAGGCATGTGCTACCATGCCTGACTAATTTTTTTATTTATTGTAGAGACGAGGTCTCACCATGTTGCCCAGGCTGGTCTTGAACCCATGGGCTCAGGCAATCCTCTCACCTCAGCCTCCCTAACTGCTGGGATTACCGGCTTGAGTCACCACACCTGGTTGGGGTGTTCTTCACATAATGGGCTGGGAAGCCCTTCCTAACCTCTAGCCTTTGTCTCTCTGACTGCAATTTTATCTCAGAGAGATGGGGGTGTGGCACTTGGGACTAAGGCAGAGTGTGAGCTCAGGTGACAGAAGAGGATAGTTACACCCCAAAGGCTCACTCTGCCTGTAGAGCGATCAGGTCCAGGGCAGACATTGAGAAATCAGGCAAGGAGGAGAGCCCAGGGCCACGACAGGGAGGCAGGCATTCCCGGAAGACATTGTGGAACAAGATATGTCCCTCTGCCTGCCTCCTTGTTCCCTGGCTAGGATGCCTCACAGAGGAGGGGCTGTGTCCAGGTCCAAAGAGGAAGCCTGATAGTTGTATGGAGGTGGCCACTGGGAGTTAGAAAGAGGTCTGTTTTCTTGGACATGGTAGATCTTATTTCCTTTCTTTGCTGACACAAAGCTAGAAACATGCAAGCTTTTATGAGGGGAAGCAGGACAGTGGGGGAGTGCCCCAGGGAGTGGAAATTGTGACAAGAAGGTGATAGTGTGGAGGGCAAGTTCTCCGAGGAGCACATGAGCCAAAAAGCTTTAGGATGGCATATCACTTCAAGGATTCAGGGGGCCTAGCACTGGGAAGCTCGGCCTCTCTGAAGGAGGTCTGTGGGAGCCAGAGAGTCTCTGAGCAAGGTTGGGAAGAAGGCATCACTCAGCAAACACACTTGAGTCCTTGGGAGAGGAACATGGTCCCCGAGTCTCAGAGCCTGTCTGGGTGCACCTCCGACCTGCGGAGCTTGCTACCTGGCACCCGGGGGAGACCTTGATCCTGTGGAATGAGCCAGTGCTTTGAAAGGAGGATAAATCACCCATGCTAGATTAGAGCAGGGGTCAGCAAGTCCCTTCTGTAGAAAAAATGATGTGAGTTTTGTGGGCCATACAGTCTTTGTGGTAACTCAACTCCTGTAGTGGCAGGCAGCAGCCATAGACAATGGGTGCATGAGTGAGGGCGGCTGTGCTCCAATAAAAACAGTCATGGACACTGAAATTTAAATGTAATATAATTTTCATGTGTCACAAAAAATTTCTTTCCCATCTTCAGCCATTTAAAACCGTAAAAATAAATCTTAGCTTGAAGACTGTACGAAACAGGTGGAGGGGCTGGATTTGGCCAGTGGACCATGGTTTGTAGATCTTTGCACCAGATCTTCTCTGAGAACTGTTTCAGCTCTAAGTCCCCCCACCTTGGTGGAGGAAGAGACCGAAGGTTTGAGAAGTGAATTTTGTTTGCCCCAGGTCAGCAAATATGGCTGGAAGGGAGACAGGGAGAGGCTTTATTCATTCCTGATCTCCTATGCTCTCTAACCCAGGGCCTTGCACAGAGCACATGCTCAGAGAGCCTTTGTTGAATCGAAGAATGAATGAATGAACGAATGAAAAAAAGAAAACACAAGTGTGTGTAGAACTTGGTTAACAAAATCAAACACATCGTGTTCTCACTTGTGTGTGGGAGTTAAATGGTCACACAGATGGAAGTAATAGACACCAGGGACATCAGTAAGAGGGAAGGGGAGTTAGGGTGCAGAAATTACCTGTGGTGTACAGTGTTCACTCTCTGGGGAATGCAATATGTCCATGTAACAAACATGTATGCGCACCCCCTGAAACTTAAAAAAAAAAAAAGAACTTGGATAACAAGAAGATGGCAGGGATTATATGTTTTGGTTGATGGGGTGTCAAAATCTGTACAGCAGGGAGGGAGTGGTGAGGCTGACAGTGAGAGGAGACAGAAGGAACTTCTGGCACTCTGGGGTCCTTCACTGCACTGTAGCAGCAAACAGCAATCATGGGCCTGGAAGGACGTTCTTGCATTACCAGGAGACAAAGGAAAGAACAATAGCACAGTGACTGGTCATCAGAAAGAGATGAAGGAAGCTAATTACATAAGACGCCAAGATTCTTTGCACTATGCATGCCCTGAGTCCCAAAGCTTACTTTGTGGGCATCTTTTATGCAGTGGGAGAAAAATCATACCTGTTGGTAGCCTGTAGTTCTCGCAAGTGGGGCTTAGCTCCAAGAAACAACTCTGATGGGTGGCCAGGTGGAGCCTTTGACATTCTCATTGTTTGCTTTCTGGGGCAGGAAGAGGATGGCTGCTTTCAAGTGTCTTATATACATCAGGTGCTCAATAAGAGTTTGATGAATACATGGTTCCCTTCCTGCACCTCGTATGGCACCCTGGCTCATAGCAGAAGATTTAAGGAACACATGACTACCTGCTTCCATTCATCTCTTAGTTGCGGGTTGACATTTGACATTTATTTACAGACTTACAATTAATGCTGAGAGATGAGGCTTCTAGAGTAAGCCCGAACGCCGATAGGAACCCTCGTGTTGGTTCACATGGTGTGCACATGACTCTACTGTGCTGGGGGCTGTCAGGGATGAGGCAGGTTAACAGAGCAGGATAGTGGTGGGGGTGGAGGATGGAGAGATAAGGGCGGGGGAGAGTAGTGTTGTGTCCTGATAATTAACCAGGGGGTGGAGAACAACTCTGTGTTTCACAGTCTCTCAGACAGAGATCACAGGGGTATTTGATTTCCTCCTTTTCCTGCCCCCCCAAATTTTCAGTGGCAGTCAACCTAAAGTTCTGTCTCACCTAGCTGTCAGTTTGGCTGGCCATGGCTGATGCAGCAGGAAACAGGACAGGAGTACCTGGCTGAGGTGTAGCAAGTGCATCCTCTCATGGTGGGTGATGGTGGACCTTTTAGGGCAGAGGTGGTTCCTCCAAAAGTGGTGCAAAGGTAGCCGACATCCAACCCTCTTTGAGTTGGTGGGTTCCTTACTTTGTGTAGACTGCATTGCCCACTGAATTTTGCTCATATCTCCTGAGGACAAGGGTGCTGCTAAGAGACTGTGTTCACTCCCTTGCAGTCTCACTTCACGTCCATCTTTGGCACTGCTTGTATGCTGGCTTAGTAGTTTCCAAAGAGGGCACTTCTTTGAGCCACATCTGAGGTGTGGTTCTTGCCAGATTACCAACCTGACCCACCTCTCAGGGATCTGGCCCAATTCAAACCCATTCCTTAAAAACTCAGAATTGGAGGGGGATGGGATTAATGGTGGTGGGTATCTATCTGAGGATGGGGAGACACCTCTTATCAACAAGGGTACCTGAACGAAATATTTTTGTATGCCTAACCCCTAACTGTACCCCACAATAACATAATAAAATAAAATAA
>CAUYQG010169489.1:0-13494 GCA_963574415.1 Tarsius wallacei | reverse complement strand
TAATAGGCTGATTTATTTATCTGTGGTGACGTTTTTTAGGTATGCATGTGATTATTAAAGGGATATACTTTTCTTTGACATGACAATATTGTGCAAATTATTTTTTTGTGCCAGGCTCAGTGGTTCAGCCTATAATCCCACACCTTGGGAGGCTGAGTTGAGTGGATTGCCTGAGCCAGAGGGTTCAAGACCCGCCTGGGCAACTTGGCGAGACCTCATCTCTACAATAAATCAAAAATTAGCCAGGCGTGGTAGCGCACACCTGTAGTTCCAGCTACTCTGAAGGCTGAGGCGGAAGGATCGCTGGAGCCCAGCAGGTGGAGGCTGCGGGGGCCGGGAGCGGCCACTGCACTCCAGCCTGGGTGACAGAGTGAGACTCCAACTCAAAAAAAAAAAAATTATTTTTTTGTCTTTGATTGAATTTAGATGTATACTATAAAAAATAATAATAATAATAGTCGATATCTGTGTAGTTATCTTGGCTTTAAATAAAAAAGTAGTTAGCATTCAAAAGTTTGAAATTATCATGAGAAACGTGATGATATTCAAGAAAAACAAACATTAGTGTGTCAAGAGAGGAATAAGCCATAAATGTGATTTAGATATTTTTTAATGTGTCATAATTTTTTCTATTATTTTTGCATTTGTTGATCTTTTTTTCAGTAATCTTCTGTTTGGATATCTTCTTTTAGTCTTCTGTTTATATCTGCATCCTACTGCATCTCTAATTTTAATCTTTATTTTCACATTTCACATGCCATCCTAAATCTCTGCTTGCTTCTCTGTCTCTCAGCAATGGCCCTCAGCTTAAACTTTTTTGCTCATACCTGGTAATTAAAAAAAAAAAAAGGAGATGAAGTTTATTGACAAGATTTCACTTCTCTGGAATATCTGATTATCTAGTCTTTCTTACTTTGATATATTGTTGATGCTCCTAAGTTATTTTACTTGCTTGTTTTTTCTAGTTGTTCACACAGGTGTATATTTATGTCCCCAAATATTCTACCCTCTGGGAAGTTAAAATTATGATATATCTGAATAAATTATGTGATCCATTTGTCTTTTGTATTATGAGCCAGCAATACTAGTAACAAGACCAGTTAGAAGGCCATTGACTATTTCAAGTGAGAGTTTATGATGATATCAATCTATTCCAAGTGTGCAGAAATGATGATTTTGGAGAATCATCAGATTCTGAAGGCAGAGACCAACAAGATTTGCCGCTGATAATATATACTAAACAAAGTAAAATTTTAAAATAATGATGAATGATGGCAAACTTTTGATTTAGTCAAAACCTGAGCAAATAAATACACAAGTCATTCACTGACCTTGGAGTCAAGAGGAAAATTGGAGAGAAATGTAAAATTTGATTTGGATATTATATGCCTACTAAAAATCCAAAGGGAGTTATTGGAATGACGGTTGTGTATATAAGTCTATAATTCAGAGGTGAGATATAATCTTGAATAATCCTGTATAGATGATACTTAAAACTATGAGCCTAGATAAAATGTTCTAAGGAGTGAATATGCATAGAAAAGAGCATTTCTTGAAACTACAAAACACTTCACATTTAGATGTTGCTAGTAGAAGGATCCAGCAAAGGGTTAAGCTGAATAACCTTTGGGTATATGGCAAATAAAGAGAGAAAGGGACTCCAAAAGTCTAATAAAGAATATGTTTTAAAACTGAAGGAATGTTCTATTGTAACAAAAGTTGCTGAGAATTTAATTTAAACAAGGATCTAAATTTGATTACCATATTAAGCAATACTGAGATCATAAATGACACTAGTGTTTTATTCTGATTGAAGGTCGAGTCTAGATCTTGACTGAGTTGATCCCATAGAAGTGGGGACTTATTTAGTAAAATTTTGTTATAAAAAATAACAGAGAAATGTGATGAAATCTGGAAGGTGACTGGGTTAAAGAAAGTGTTTATATTTTCAGCTGGAACACAGCCACAGTATGTTTCTTTGCTGTTGGAACTAAAGTTCCAGAAAAGTAAAATTTGATAACGTAAGAAAATAAGATATCAAAGTCCTGAAAGCACGAGAAGATGTTGCCCTGAGACAGGATCATGGTCATCTCATACACTGTAATGGAAAAAAACAGTGAAGTGCATATTGTACAGTTGAACGTGTTTGAGAGATTCCTGGGAAAGGATAAGATAGTTTCCTGCTAATGTATTTTCTTGATGAAATAAATAGCGGGCTATTGATATTTGAAATGAGAAAAACTGTTGAAAGTTTTTGAAGAGAGTATACACTTAAAACAAATTATCCAATAGAGTGAAGAAAGAGTAAATGGTTTGGTAAAATATAGAAGGATGGCTTTTGACATGAAGGGTATATATGAAGTACTTGTTCATGAATCCAACTTTATTTTTATTTTTATTTTGTGAGTTGGAGTCTCACTCTGTCACCCCAGACTGGAGTGCAGTTGCATGCTTCTGGCCACCGCAGTCTCGACCTGCTGGACTCCGGCGATTCTTCTGCCTCAGCCTTCCAAGTAGCCGGAACTACAGGCATGCGCTACCATGCCGGCTAATTTTTGATTTATTGTAGAGACAAGGACTCACCAAGTTGCCCGGGTGGGTCTCGAGCCCGTGGGCTCAGGCAATCCACTCGCCCTGGTTTCCCAAAGTGCTGGGATTACAGGTTTAGCCACCAAGCCCGGCCATGAATCCAACTTTAAATTAGTCAGCATAATTTATTCTTTCTTACAGTCACAATTTGAGAGTGGAATGAATTATTTTAATACATTTTGATCCACTTTGTGATCCATTTTGTGGATCAAAATGTATCCACATTTATTCCTGAAATAAAATCTTCTAAGTTCTTGCGACAAAAAAAATAATTTTTGTGGTTGTCTAATCTCTACTGCTTTGTTTTTTATAATAGAACCCCAAAACTGAAAGCTGTGAAATGGAACATCTGGCCAAACACTGCATTATTTTTATGCTTCCATCAACTGTGCTTTTATAACAAAATATAGGCTAATGAACTATGAGTAGAAGGGTATGTTTAATTGTATGCTTGCGTTGTATATTGTTTTATGGTATTGAAAGAAGAATTATGCATATTTTAGTGTTCTGGGTCATTGAAATAATGTTAAATTATCTGTTCTCTACCAGATGATACAAATTCAGGTTTGAAGATATCTATTTAAGTGATAGTGAAAACTACTATCAACCAAGTTAACCTAAAAGGTATTTATAGAACATTGTACTCAATAAATATAGAATACATGTTCTTTTCTCATGTAATGGAGCTTCACAAATATGCTGGGCCATTAACAAGCCTCCATAATTTCAAGGTATAGACATCACATTAAGGTGTTCTCTGGGCATATGGAATAACATTAAAAAGTAATAAAAATAAAATATCAGAAAAATTCTCAAATAGAAATAATTATTCATAAATTGATTTCAACAATATTCCAGTGGAATTCAATGGAGAATATGAGAATTATTCAGTGATTTTAGAACAGCCAGATGTCCATCTGTAACAAATTAAACATTGACCTTTGTCTCCTACCAAACAGAAGAATTAATTTACATAGGTCATGTATGTAAATGCTGATGGCTAAATTATAAAACTTACTGGAGGAAATATAGGGATGAATATCTTCAAAATATTGGTATAGTCAAATATTTTTCATACAGAAAGCACTTAACATTGAATAAAATCAATTAATTATAAACATTAAAAAAAGAAAATATTTATTCAAAATGTTGATTTTTTAAAAACATTTCCTTTAACTATATTTATTTTCAAACTTAGTCAACTTAAGGGTACTGATTTGTCTTGGGTCAATTTTTGTTAATTATATTTTGCTAAGATAGCAACAATTTTCTTTAAGTATTCAAATTTGTTACCATAATATTTATTTGTCCTTATTATAATTAACATCTTTTACTTTTCTAATTTGTATTTTGGGTTTTCGCTCTCTCACCCTGAGCATTTTGATCCACACATTTAAAGAATCAGATTGTGATTTTTTTCCTCTATTTTATTAATATCCAATACTTACCTCTTGGTTACTTTGAAAATTTATTCCATCTCTTTTAAAATTATAATTGTACATATTTTAAAAATTTTTAAACAAAATAAATTTAGCTAGGCATTTGGCATATGTCTCCTCAAATACCACTTGTGTGTCTTGTGCTGATTCTTCGTAACTTCTGTATAAGGAAATATATTTGGGCATAAATATTACATACATTAGTAATAATTAATGTGTCTTATTTAGCTATTAGATCCTCCATAGCACACAGTTACCAAGAAGAATAATCAGGAATTGATAAAATATAAGTCTACATATTCATCCCACTTTTCCAAGAGTCCAGTTTTCTCCAGATTCCAAAATGTTTGTTCTAATCTTTAATTGATTAAGTTCTCATTATTTGCAAAGGAGAAATTCCTAGACCTAATTTCACTATTAAGGTGAAATAACATCATCTAGATTGTTGCAGATTTTGATTTGACAGAGGTAGAGAAGCTAGAATAGACTTCAGGAGCAAAAAGAGCAAAACTGGATTCATGAAAGGCTTTCCGTATTGGGGAACAGATCGCTATGCCTAATCAGCACAATTGACCACGACATCTATGACTATCTAAAATCACCTAAGCAGTTATAAGATACTTTGCAACACAAGACTTATATGGACATTCAAGTCCCTTCTGTGAATCACTTTTATTAAAAAAATACATATACATATATATATATATTAAAACATTTTAAAGACCAGATTTAATCTAGTTCTAAGTCCATAATAGCTAATGCCTTTGAAATCGACAATCTGGAAATATTTTTCTAAGTGGATTTAAATGTTAATGTGATAAATTACAACCAAATGTTTCTATTATTCAGTTTGATGTCATTTTCATTAGAAAGCAAGCAAATAAAAAGTCAATAAAATTACAAGTTATATTTATGATACATGTAAATTTATAAACGAGAAGCATTAAAATATCTACTTAATAAAACAAAAGTTTTAGAATATGGCAATATAAAATTTACTTGGAAGAAATGCATAAAAAAATTTTAAATTAGTGAGAAAGCTTTTATTAAATTAAAATGTTGACACTGTTCAAATTTTAATACGATTTCCTTCTTAATGTATATTACTAGATAGATTTTTTCTGATTTCAAAGTACACAGTTAAATAAATTATTATTATAAAAAGTCTTTAGAAAACATACAACACAAAATTGATGAATTATAAACTCCAACTGTCCTAGAAAAATCTTAAAGGCGTTCTTCCAATTTGTCATTTTAATCTTTTTTATTTTGTGTATGTAGGGAAACACATATACAGGCATTCAAAAAATTCTATTTATCTATATATAGATACATACATTTCTTGTTTATCAGTGCATATATCTGTTGCCTAACTGCTTTTAACTTTATTTTTCCTTGGAAAGTCAGTAAAGATTTTTCAAATAGGTAAAAAAGAATGTTACATGAGCATTGCTTTGTGAGGAGCTAAATGAATATTGCTAATCTACCTTTCCTAATATTATGACACAATGTTTCTTTTTTATTTTGCTCTCTGTAAATTAAAACATTAATGATTCCTTTGATATGCTTTTTAAGGGGTTTGATCCCTAGATTACTTGACAAAAATCATTCAACTGGGAGTGAATATATTACACAAATGTTTAATAGAATTTTGCAATAAGTTGTTTTTCCTATAGTGTTAAATAAAAATGGAAATTGTGATATCCTTAAATGTGATAGGAAACTGAAAATTTCTTATTGCATTGATGTTGTGAGAATAATGCAACCATATTATACTTTGGGAGATAAAGTGTTGAATGTGTGAATGTGTGTGTATTTTTTTATTGTTGTTGTTTATAAAATAAAGTGTACATTTACATTCCCAAGACCTTTAAATTATATTTTGAACTGCTACATTCCACCTAACTTCCTGAATCTAAAGTTACAAAATAGACTACATTTATTTCATTTTTTTTCTATTTAAATGTTCAAATCACAAATTATTTTTTAAAGTATACATCATACAGGCATTGGGTATAGTCCTGAAGTTCAACTTTTTTATCAAGCATGCTCATTTGTAAGTACAAGTGTTAAAACATAAAAATGCATGAATAAGACTTTTTTTAGAAGTATGAAACACAAGAAACAATAATGCGAGTCTTTTAGACAGATCTAATCAAATAGAAGAAAGAAACATTGGAAAGAATGTGATGGAAATATTATATCTGAAATGATCTGAAAAAATCAATTTGTAATAAAATTTTAAACTTAGTTGGATCTCACTCTGTCGATACAAATACTTACAATAAATATTTTAATATTTAATATTTCAATCCACATGAAAACTAACTTCTACCAGTTAAATGTTACAACTGCATTGCCCCTTCTGCCACATGAGGCCACAGTGAGGAGACAGCCATCTGGCCCTCACTGAACACCAAATCTGCCAGTACCTTGTTCTTGGACTCTCCATCCCCTAGAATTGTGAGAAACAAATATCTTTATTTATTTGCTTTCCTTTTTAACTTTAATCATTTTTTTTGAATCAGTGTCTCACTCTGTTGCCCAGACTGGAGTGCAGTGGCACTATCACAGTTACCACAGCCTAGACCTGCTGGGCTCAGATGATTTTTCTGCCTTAGCCTTCCAAGTAGTTGGAAATACAGGCCTGCCCCAAGGTGCCCAGCTAATTTTTTGATTTACTATAGAGATGATGTATCGCTAAGTTGGCCAGGCTGGTCTCAAATACCAGGGCTCAGACAATCCTCCTGCCTCTGTCTCCCAAAGTGCCAGGGGTGTAAGCCACGGCACCCATCATAAGTTTATGTTTTTAAGCCACCAAGTTATTTTTGGAATAAGATACT
Organism: Tarsius wallacei; assembly: GCA_963574415.1. Taxonomy (NCBI): domain Eukaryota; kingdom Metazoa; phylum Chordata; class Mammalia; order Primates; family Tarsiidae; genus Tarsius; species Tarsius wallacei. The sequence goes on along the minus strand of CAUYQG010169489.1, from coordinate 6,623 downwards.
CCCTGCAGTTTGAGGGTACCAATAATATTTAGGAAATAGGTACTAAAATTGATTATTGTAGGGACTTGTGATAATCAACTTTAAAATGATTTGCAATTATTCTTTCTTGTTGCCTGGTGTTAAGGACTTCATGCATTGCTCTCCACTCATGTGTGGGCCAAACCTAGTGACTTACTTTGAAAAACAAAATATGAATAAAAGTGTTACTTCTGAAATACTTCTATAAAAAACTGTACCTCTGTCTTGCTCTCACTTTCTCTGCCTCTTCTTTCATGTTTTCTTTCACAAAGCAAGTTTCTATTTTGTGAACTGTCCTATAGAGAGACACATCACAAGTAACTGAGCGGGCCTCAGTGAAGAACTCCAGTAAAACACCTCTTGAGTAAAAAACATATGAGTAAGCTTACTGGGTCTTCCATTGAATCCGTTGAGACAATAACCCAGCCAGCATCATAATTTTTGTTTTGTGAGAAACCCTAAGACAGAGGACTCAGCTAAGTCATATCTGAATTCCTGACCATAAAAATTTGGAGGTAATAGTGTTTTTTTTTTTTTTTCCTTTGAGCTTCTATATTTTGGGAAAATTTCTTATGTAACAATAGAGAGCAAATACAATGCTTCATTAACTTTGGTTTCTCCATTAAACTCAGTAAAAATCTGCAACAAATTTAGGAGTGAAGATGAGGCTAAGAAGTGAAGATGAGGCTAAGAGTTTAAAATAGAGAGGAGGAGATTTCAGTAGATCTCATTCTTCTCTTTTGCTCTAATTCAGCAAATGTTCCCCCCTCATCCTGAAGCATGATGTAAGATTAAGTTATGATACCACCAGGGTCTAGTGGTCTTAGTACAAAACTAATGATTGCCAAAGAGACTCATTCTCTACATGCTTTTCCTAGATTCTAAAGAGGCTACTAGCTTTCATCACACTATGATGACATGTGTTCTCTGGCTAATATGAACAGGCTATTTCCAAAGAGCCCATCAACTTTATACAGTAGATGAAATATAACAAACTTTAATTATTCTTTTTAAAAATAATAATTTGATGTAATGAATTATGTGTTTGAATTTCTAATGTTAAACAATCAGTTTCTACATTCTGAAACATCTCAGTTCTATTATGAAATGCTCATCTACTATACTCAAGTTCACAAATGTACATTTGTATATTGGTATATTTGCATTCACTGCGATGGAAAGCGTTTGATGCACAAGAGTAGTACACATGATTTTAGTTTGGTAGAATACTTTAAAATTATGTACTCTTATTTCTTATTCTTACCATAATTTTTAAATTTATAGAAGTTTGCAGTGGATTTGAGCCTTAAGTTTTTATTGAGATAGGTGTGTGTGTGTGTGTGTGTGTGTGTGCGGGTGCATATGTGCTTTTTAATACCTGAAGGTTGGACTATTTATGTAGCTGGACATAATCCAATATCTTCAATATCTAGGGGATCTGTTCAAGATTTCACTCAATAGTGGAGAAAGATCTAGAAACTTATTTGTGATGGTAATCACAGAAGAAAAATACAGCATTATTAAAAGTTCTCTATTAAGTTTAATAAAGTGATATAGCTTAGCTAGGTGGGTAATTCTTGGTTGAAATTGTTTACCTTTGAGAACTTTGAAGATTGGGCTCCAAGCTCTCCTAGGCTGAAGTGGTACCGTAGATAAGTCTGCTGCTATTCTAATTGGTCTTCCCCAGTAGGTAGTCAGACATTTTATTCTTGCTGCCTTTACTGGGAATACACCAAGAAGAACTCAAATCACTCTAGGAAAAAGATAACTGCACATGGGATATTTATTGCAGCATTGTTCACAATAGCAAAAACATAGAACCAACCGTGCTGCCCATCAAAAGAGGACTGGATAAAAAAATGCAGTACATATACATGGTAGAATATAACCCAGCCATAAAGAAGGACAAAATGATGAACTTCACAGCAACTTTGATGGACTTAGAGTCTATAATACTGAGTGATCTATCACAGAAACAAAAACTGAGTATCATATATTCCCATTCATAAGCAGACCTTGAACAATTATCATAATACTGTAAGTAAAGGATTGACAGCAGCAGGATACTGCCGGAGGAAGGGGAGAGGTGGGATTGGCAGTAGTGGGAATCTGCCAGGGGAGGGGGGTACACCTCACCAACAAGGGTATCTGCATAATGAACATTTGTATACCTAACCCTGCATTGTACCCCACATCTTTAAAATAAACACACACACACACACACACACACACACACACACACACACACACACACATAAAAAAAAGGAAAGTGATAAGCTGGATGAATGAATGGCCAGAAATAATATAAAATGGGGATTTTTATATTATTTATATCATTTCTATATTTAATATAATGCACTATTTTATATTTTATATCATGCAGTGTCTATCCTCCCTTCTCATGGAACTTCTCTTCTGACTGAATTTTCATTTTATGGACATATATCTTTGATAATTTTTCTTAGAGAGACTATATGAATGATTGCATTTTGAGTCCTGGCATCATGTCTGAATTATTTTTCCTTTTATTTGTTTGTTTTCAGTTTTTCACATACATATGTATTTTAAAATATTTATAAATACATGATGTTTTACATATATTTTCATTTTTCTTATGTAAATACAAATGGAATGACAAGATTATGTGGTATATTTTAACATTTTAGACAATTGCAAACTCTTTTTTATCATGGTTGTACCACCTAATATTCCCAAAGGCAATGCTTGAGGGCCATAGTTTCTATGCTTTATCTCCTCACATGTTATGTTTATTTGTGCTATTACAGGCAAAGATAATAGACATATTGTGTCTCATTCTCATGGGCAGGGGATACTAGCTCATTATAGTTTTAATTCACATTTTCCTAGTGACTCATGATTTTGAGCTCCTTTTCATGCGAATATTGAAACTGAGATAACTCCTCCAGGTAACAGTCTGTTCATATCCTTTGTCTGTTTTTAAAAATTGGGTTATTTGTCTCACAGGGCTCTGAAACACTGTTGATTTTTTAAAATATTTTTTATCTTTGTTCATTAGATTTCAATTTCCCTACCTTAAAGTACAGTAGTTCTTTCTTCTGCTATCTCAAATCTTCTATTAAAATCCTCTAGCAAATCTTGTATTTTAGTTTTAATATTTTTCAACTCCAAAATTTCCATTTTTTTAGCATTTATTTTCTTTATAGGCATTCTATGTTGAATCAATGTCATCATTCTTTTTGTAAAATATTTGAAGATATTTTTTGAACATATGTATAACTATTTTGAAATTTTATTCTGCAAATTTTAATATCAAACATTTCCTATTATTTGCATGTTTGCTGGTGTATGTGTGTCATATATTCCTTTTTTTACTCTCTTGATAATTTGCTGAAAATTTGTTATTTTAGACATTATTAGTGAATTTTGATTTTTCCCCTGTTTTGTTGCTGTTTTCTTTTGTTATTATTTAGCATCCTGACTGAATTAAATAATTGGAACATCATGGCATTTATCAAAGCATATTTCTAATTAGGTTTTTTTTTTTTTTTCATTTTGGTCTATTTCATTGAGATAGGAAGTTTTTTCCTTTTAAACTTAGAATTTAAATTTTTTAAAGCCTGGGTTCCTTGAGATCTTCCCCTTGTCTATACAGCTTAGTGTTCAAGTAATCATCCGGCAGAGGTTGTGCTCAGTCACCTCAATTCTGAAAGTCTGCCAATCTTATTAATGGTGTCTATATGTGCATGCACTGAAGGAATGCATTCAAGGTGCTATATAAGTGTGTACCACTTTTAGTTTTGGTTTGCTTATCTTTTTTTGTGTGAGATTTTGCACATTCTCAAAGTTAATCCAGGGAAGTAAGGATAGATGAGATGAGACCCTTTCTGATTTCTCCTGCAAATAGCTCCAAGGGGTCATGCGGTAAGCTTCTCATGACCCCTTGGAGCTGTTTCTTTCCTGGATCTTCCTTTTAAATGTCTGGTTAATCTTATGTTTGTTTCTTAAATAAAATCACAAGCTTTGACTCATAGACCTGCTGGACTATCTCATTCATTTACTTTGAGATTGTTAATGTTACTGACAATCTCAAAATATGTATCCTCCACATCTGGACATCCAGGGTCACACTGGCCCCATCTAGTAATTAATTTTTTTTCCATGACTGGTGTTTGGCAGAGTACCTCAAACACTGAGATTGAATTGGGGCAGAGGAAGGCAGATTCGGATAAGAACGCCACAGTCTCACATTCTTTTGAGCCAAGCTTTAATAGCAGTCCTAAATAAAGATTTGATATGTGCCCTTGTCAATTTTGACGGACATTTTAATGATTATTTTTAGGGAGGATGATGTGTACAGCTCCTCATTTCATCATGCCATATATCACACTGAAATGTCTTTTTCTGTTCCCCTTAACAAATGTATGCTATATCTGATGAGTGTAAGATTATGGAAACACAGTTTTTTTAAAAAAAATTTCTCAATAATCTATGGATGATATTTTACAATTTCCTACCTTATGGTATTACTGATAGATTCCATGCTAGTATGATTGCCTTTCCTTTCAAAAATCCCAATCTTTCCCTTCTTGAAACTTATAGTATAATCTTCTTTGTCCATGGAGTTTAGATGTTTCACTGGAGTTTACCTCATGGAATTTTCTTCCATATATATTTCTAACTCAAGGAAATCCACCTCCCCTTTCAGTGACCACATTAAGCAAGTGTTCTCTTCGAGCTTCTTTTGAAGAACTACAGTAATATTGAGTTATTGATTTACCATGTTTCTTTTTCTTGAAAACCTACAATATTTCAGATATGGGCTCCTCTGCCCATCTCAGACATGGAATGAAGGCAATGTGAAGCAGAGCAGAAGCTAATACACACTGAACATTTAGCATGAATGGCAATCATTAATTGTGAGAAGCTTATGAGAATTGGGAGCAGTTTATTATCACAGCAAAATTTAACTTATCCTGGTCAATGCACTTTTTAAAAAATATAATTTTCTCAGACTTCTTAACTTAAAATGCCAGATAAAAATTAACAATAAAATGTTTTAGTTTTCATTAAATTCTCTGCAAAACTAATGACAAGACAAGCTATCTATGGTGAAAATAAATTATCTACTTTTCTAATGTATATTGCCATTACTGGTGAAATATTCCACTACAGTGATATTGAACATTTCTCATGAACTGCATTCCCAGAAATCCACAAATCACCCACTAAAGGTTGTGTTTGTGTGTGCTCACTTAGTAGACCTGTCATTACTCATCTTTAAAAAGACCTAGTCAGCAGACCAACCATTCTGCTGATTGTCATACATGTAAGTCCAAAGACCCAGGCAGTAGGCTACCCAATTACATATTATGAAACCAAGACAGTAAAGACACAATAAGATTTGGTTGAACAAATAAAATAAAATGAAATGAAATAAATATTAAGCAGTTTTGATCTGCCAAGTAAATGCATTCGGTCAAGGATTCCACTAGATCTGGACTCAACAAATCTTTTATTGTAAAGATCCAGACAGAAAATATTGTAGAATCTGAAGTCCACATGGTATTGGCTATTTTAGTGTAAAATCAGCCATAGACATTCAATTGTTAATAAATAAGACTGTGTTCCAATAAAATTTTATTTACAAAAACAGTTGAATTAAATAGTAACATTATATTATTCAAGATGCATCTTAATTTATACCATTTTCGACACCTATATATGTGTTGATATAAAGAAAACATATTTTGACTCAGGTTTAATTTGGTTTGAATAATTTACTTTATGATTATTCATAAAATTATTATAACAATTGTTTTATGTATTCAGAATTAAATTAGCAATTTTTGGCCATTGTTTAGTTAAACACTGGTGGGTCCATGTCACTCCTGGAGCTATGGCCAGAATGTTTCCTAGCTTTGGCACCCCCCTCACCTACCTTGAGGAGGTGAATCTCCTCTCTCTCTCTCTCTCTCTCTCTCTCCCCCCCAACTTACTATCTAAATAAACTACATTTTCCAATAAAAAATAACAATTTACCAAAAGGCAATGTGGATTGAAAAGTAAAACTTAAACTAAGTCTGAAAAAAAAATATCTAGAAATTGAACTAGTTTATACTCCTACCAACAGGGTAGAAGTGTCCCCTTTTCTCTGCACACACATGAGTATCTATTGTTTTTGATTTATTAATGATGGTCATCCTTGCTGGAGTAAGGTGGGATCTCAATATGGTTTTGATTTGCATTTCTCTGATGATTAGTGAGGTTGCATTTTTCCATGTGTCTGTTGGCTGCTCATATATCTTCTTTTGAGAAGTGCCTTTTCATGTTCTCTGCCAATTTTTTAAATAAGTCTTTTTTTTTAATGTTTGGCTCACTTGAGTTCCTCGTAGACACTGAATTTTAGGTTTTCGTCACATACACAATTAGCATTATATATATATTTTTTAATATTCAATAATTTTTATTATGATATTGTGGGTTACAGTTAAGGGTTAGGTATACAGATATGCTTCGTTCAGACACCCTTGTTGATAAAAAGTGTCTCCCCCTCCCCAGACAGATATTTACTACCATTAATCCCATCACCCTACCCCTCCCCCCCCCATAGTTCCCCACCACTG
>CAUYQG010169487.1:0-35598 GCA_963574415.1 Tarsius wallacei | reverse complement strand
GGCTCCGGCGATCCTTCCACCTCAGCCTTCCAAGTAGCCGGAACTACAGGCGCATGCTACCACGCCCAGCTAATTTTTTATGTAGTGTAGAGACAAGGTCTTGCCAAGTTGCCCAAGTGGGTCTTGAACCCGCGGGCTCAGGCAATCCACTCGCCTCAGCCTCCCAAAGTGCTGGGATTACAGAATGAGCCACTGAGCCGGGCCATGCCAGAGTATTTTAAATCAAATCCCAGACATCTTATTTTGTCCATAAATACTTGAGTTCTAAGGAGGATTTTTAATTGATTTTATTGAGGTATAGTTTGCATGTTAGAAGAAGCACAGCTTTTAACTGTACACCTTAATGAATTTTGGCAAATGTGTACACTCATGTTACTTATCACCTCAATCAATATGTCGACTATTTCTAGAAAGGTCTCTCATGTCCTTGCACATAAGCATCACTCTAAATGCAAACAGTCACAAATTCTCACCAAATATTAATGAAGAGAGTCCAGCAATATATGAAAAGGATATATTCTGAGCATGTAGAGTTTATTCCACAGAAGTAGGATAGGTTTCATTTCCAAAAGGCACTTTTGCGTGTGTGTATGTGTTGGAGTTTCACCCTGTCACCCAGGCTGGAATACAGTGGCACAATCATGCAGCCTCGACCTGCTGGGCTCAGGTGATCCTTCCACCCCAGCCTCCTGAGTAGCTGGGACTACATGCATGTACCTCCATGCCCAATTAATTTTTTTTTTTATTGTAGAGATGAGGTCTCACCATGTTGCCCAGGCTGGTCTTACCAAACTCCTGGGGTCAGACAATCCTCTTGCCTTGACCTTTCAAAGTGCTGAAATTACAGGCATGAGCCACACCCAGCCTCCAAAAATCACATTAATTCACCACTTTAATGGAGTAATGGTAAAAAATTCACTTGCAGAAAAATATTTGATAAAATTTCATACCCTTCAGGATAAAAATTTTTAACAAATGAGAAATAGAAATAATTTTCCTTAATATAACAAAGGTTATATGTGACAACTGTACAGTGATCATTGTATGTAATGAAATGCTTTTTCATTAAGATGAAGAACAAGCATTAATGCTGGTTCTTACCACTCCCATTCAGTATTATCCTAGAATAGCTAGCCAATCTGGTAGGGCAAGAAAAAGAATAAAAGGCACAAAGTTGGAAAAGTAAAACTTTCTTTATTCACAGAGGACATGAATGTGTACTTGGAAGATTCTGCGGTTAAACAACTAGAACTCATAAGTGTATTTAGAGACTGTACAAGACAAGGTAAGTGTTTCTAAAAAGCTCTTGTCTTTCTGTAACCTAAAAGCAAACAATTGAAAGAAAGATAAAATAAATACACTTGCATCAAAACATAAAATACTTTAAATTTTAAGACTAATATCTTTGTGACTTTGGAATAGGTAAAGAACTACTTATAGTAAGTCCCCTACATAGGAACCTTAAAGTTACGAACCTTTTTTTTTTATTTTTGAGTTGGACTCTCACTCTGCCTTCCAGGCTGAAGTACAGTGGCACAATCACGGCCACCACAGCCTTGACTTGCTGGACTCAGGGGATCCTTCCACCTCAGCCTTCCAAGTAGTCGGAATTACAGGCATGTCCCACCACGCCCGGCTAATTTTTTGATTTATTGTAGAGTTGAGGTCTCGCCAAGTTGCCCAGGCTGATCTCGAACCCGTGGGCTCAGGCAGTCCTCTCACCTTGGCCTCCCAGAGTGCTGGGATTATAGGTATGAGCCACCATACCCAGCCATGCTTTTTAAAATGTATTATTTTTCTCCACCAGGTGTCAGTATTGCCATGTTTGACCTGCTGGCTTGGTATGGCTGATGTCTCAGGGGGTGGGGTATATGTGTGAAAGTGTTCACCAAGACAGGTATGAATTAAGAAAGGTAGTTTAGCCAGGCTCGGTGGCTCAGCCTGTAATCCCGCGCCTTTGGGAGGCTGAGGTGAGTGGATTGCCTGAACCCGCGGGTTCAAGACCCACCTGGGCAACTTGGCGAGACCTCATCCCTACAATAAATCAAAAAATTAGCCAGGCGTGGTAGTGCGCACCTGTAGTTCCGGCTACTGGGAAGGCTGAGGCGGAAGGATCGCTGGAGCCCAGCAGGTCGAGTCTGCAGTGGCCGGGAGTGGCCACTGCACTCCAGTCTGGGTGACAGATTGAAACTCCAACTCAAAAAAAAAAAGATAAATTTATCAAAGGGAAGATACGTTGTGAAGAGCACAATGGGCAAACCACAGAGAGAATGTCTGCAAAGAGGCAGGGACTAAATAGAATCATCTATAAGATGTTGTGAGTCCAGTGTGGGCCAGAAAACTGTCTTTCCAGAGGTCTTGTAAAAGGAAATTCCCAGAGGTTTGTGGAGCTGGGCCTGTTTGGCATGTCGGGAGGGCAGTTGCATCCAGGCACCCTCTGACTGCTCTTCTTTTCTCACAGATCAGCCACCATCTGCGGGTTTCCCTTCTCTGCGGAAAGCAGGAAGATGGCCATGGGGCCCCAGGGAACCAGGAGAGAGGTGAGACTTCCCCGGAATTTTCTCTCTGATGTCACAGGGTGAACCCATTCCCTTCACTGGCCCTGGTGGCCACATTGATTGTATAGGACAAAGACAAGTACCAGTCTTGGGCAAGTGATCTTTCTTGTGTCCTTCCCGTGGGTGACTGACTTGTGTGCACATCACCCACTGAGTAGTGAACTGTGCACAACACACAGGGAGCAACCACAGCAAAAGACATGGATGTCCTATGAAGTGTCTGGTGCCAGTTGAGCTGGAGTCAGTGAAGGTAGGGCAGTGAGATAAGTCACAGAGGTATCTAGGAGGTGGGGGCTCCCTGGCAGCCCCGAGAGACATGGCAAGTCCAGGAGCTGGAGAGGAGGCAGAAGTATGGTCAGCCTCGGCCTGCCTGTTCTGGAAGCTCTGTGCTGGCCGCCTCTGAGGCATGTGTGGACAGAGGCCTGGATGCCAGCCTGAAGAGGCTGACTGAGTCTTTAAGCCACCTGGGTTTTGAGGGTCTTGGCAATAGATGTGAAGTGACAAATCAGTGCTGGGGGCAACAGGGATTGACTGTTCAAGGTCAAAGGAGAGGCTTTCTGGTCTATGAGTCTAGTAGATGATGAGCTTCACTGAATGGAATTAAAGTTCATCAAGTACCTGTGGAGATGCTAGGCAGCACATTCCTAGTTGCAGTACAGAGGTACTGCCCTTTTCATCAGAGTTCCATTGGCTAATTTACATATACCTTTACTGCCTATAAACAAGTCCAGTGTTAAATATTTGGCAGAAATCACATCTAGTCTCCATCTGAATTCGAGGCTAATGTGAAAGAGAACCTCCAGGGCAGATTCAGAGTGATCAGCTTTCATTTGATCAGGACATCAGTGAAAACTCTGTCTTCCACGTTTATAAATTCCATGGAATGTCCAATTCAGGACATGGCCCAGGGTACCATTAAACTTTAGTGTTTTTGTTTACTCTTCATATATTCCTAGGAAACACTGTAGTGTAGTTTTTGAGTTTTCCTCTTCTCTTTGCCTTTGTTAAACCCCACACAGATTAGAACTCTGTTTTTTTGTGGTATTTTGGGGGGTGGAGCCCTATCCAGATCTGCCTAGAACTTTGGAGAACAGGTTCATAAATGCTGGGGTCGGGCACAGACGGAGGTGTTGGAACAGAAGATCTGGGTGGCAGAGGCCGGACTCTTCTGCCTCCTGGTGAGCAGGCCTGGGTTTTGTGTTACAGACTTTTATGGCATTTGGGGATGTGATTGTGGATTTCACCCAGATGGAGTGGAGGTTGCTTAACCCTGCCCAGAGGACCCTGTACAGGGAGGTCATGCTGGAGAACTACAGCCATCTGGTCTCAGTAGGTAAGCGTGACTTCTCTCAGGCCTGGCTGTCGCCCAGAGTACCTCTGATTTTGCCTCAGGTTAGCTCAGAAACAAGGGTGTTGTTTTCTCTGTTCCCGTGGGGAGGGTCTGATTCCAGCAGAGCTGTCTACTGGCTGCTACTGTGCATCTGCAGGCCTCTTTCCCCATGCTAGGGCTCTCCTCCTGGCGGGTGGCACTGTAAGCATGGGAGATAGGGTCACCCTGCCGTCTTTCTGCTCTGAGAGCCCCTCCCTTCACGCCCCACATGTCTTCAGCAAATGGCCCCTGGAGCCTACAGCCAAGAGTCATTGCATTGTTTTTCCCTGTAAGCAGGAATTGCCCATTCTAAACCGGAATTCATCAGGCTGCTAGAGCGAGGGGAGGAGCCTTGGGAAGACAAGAGAAGACAACCGCTGGGCCGTTGTGCAGGTGAGGGGAAGGACAGGGCAGACCACATAGGGCACTCAGCCCTCCAGGAGGAAGGCAGCTTTGCTGAGACTGTGGAGGAGGCTATTCTCCTGCTTCCTTGGCTGCTCTTGAGACCCTGGCTCTGCCTCCCCTCCGGGCCTTTGTCTGCCCGAGTGAGGGGCCTTCCTGGGGTCCCTGGAAACCTTCCTCCCCCCATTTAGCTCAATTGCTTCCTCGCTCAGTTTGTGACTTTCTTTGTGACTGCCCAACTCTTGAACCTGAGTTCATCACCCCTTCCTTATACATCCAGCTTTTCCTACTTAGCTTCCCAGTTCTCTGGGTCTGTCCTCTCTCCCTCTTCTCATTTGGTGTCTGAAGCAGTACCACTGTTCTGGAGGTCACCTCTTCCTTCCTGCTCCCTTCTTCCCCCAGGCACTCTGCTTGAGTGGGCTGTTCTCCAGATCGTGCACCCCTCTGAGTCCCTGTAGTCCTTGCTTTGTTATCAAGACTACACATGTGATGATGATGATGATGATGACTTCAGGGTGGACTTACTTTCTTGGGGCAATTTTAGTTCAACTCTAGGCCCTTTGTTCCCCTCTTTTCACACTTTTTTTCTGGCCTCCCTTACTTCCACAGTGGGATCAGAGGAGATTTCTGCTGAAAATTGGTGTTAATTTCTGTGCTTATGGTGATTATAAATTTGTAGTTTTCTCTGTCTTGTTGTCTGTTTCTGACGTCACCAGTTTTTTTTTTTTTTCTTTTTTTTTTTTTTTTTTTTGTTGGCATCTCATTCTGTCTCCCAGGCTGGTTGGTGTGCATTGGCACACTCGTAGCTACCACAGTCTCAACCTTCTGGGCTCAGGCAATCCTTCTGCCTCAGTCTTCCAAGTAGCTGGAGCTACAGGCATGCGCCACCACACCCGGCTAATGTTTTATTGATTTATTGTAGAGACAAGATCTCGCCAAGTTGCCCAGGATGGTCGTGAACCCCTGGACTCAGGCTTTCCTCTCGCCTCCACCTCCCAAAGTGCTGGGATTACAGGCGTGAGCCACTGCTCCCAGCCCAACAACAATAATCTTGTTGGTTCATGGGGAATCTTGTTTCCCCTGTAATGTCACCCTTCTCTCCCACTCCTGTATTATTTTTAAGCAAATTCTGGTCACCATATTTTACCTATAAAATCTAGTAATGATTATTAAGTTATAATCTGTTTTGTTTCATATTAATTTTGGTTCCTAAGCTTTTTGGATAACTTTAACTGTCATTTAACTCTTTTTTCCATGACATGTATATTTTGAGTTTATATCCTATAATACTTAATTTCCTACATTTTATTATGAAGAAAATGTTGAACTATTAAATTTTGGAATATATTAAAAAGTTGAAAGGCTTACTAAATGAACATCTGCTGACCTACCACCTCTTTTGTTTTGTTTTGTTTTTTTATTTTTGAGTCAGAGTCTCACTCTGTTGCCCAGGCTGAAGGGCAGTGGCACACCACTCACAGTCACTGCAGCCTCCATCTGCTGGGCTCAGGCAAGTAGCTAGAACCACAGGCACGTGCCACCATGTCCAGCTAATTTTTTTGATTTATTGTAGAGATGAAGTTGCGCCATGTTGCCCAGGATGGTCTGGAACCTGTGGGCTCAGGCAATACTCTTGTATCAGCCTCCCAAAGTGCTGGGATGCCAGGCATGAGCTACTGTGCCCAGCTGTGATCTGTATTCTTTTTTTGTTTTAGTTGGAGTCTCATTCTGTCATCCAGGCTAGAGTGCATTGGCACACTCACGACTACCCTAGTGTCTACCTGCTGGGCTCCAGGGATCCTTCTGCCTCAGCCTTCTAAGTAGCCAGAACTACAGGCATGTGCTACCACACCTGACTAATTTTTGATTTATTGTAGAGACGAGGTCTCACCAAGTTGCCCAGGCTGGTCTCAAACCCACAGGCTCAGGCAGTACACTCACCTTGGCCTCCCAAAGTGCTGGGATTACAGGCTAAGCCACCGAGCCTGGCCATTGTATATTCTTTATCACTTATTACCTACTTGTACACTGCTCTCGCCATCTACAAGTCCATTTCACTTTTGATGCTTTTTAGCATTACAGACATTATTATTCTTTGCTCATAAACACTTCAGCATGCATATAAACAATTAATATTCTAGGTTGGGCATGGTGGCTGATGCCTATAGTCCCAGCACTTTGAGAGACCAAAGTGGGAGGATTGCTTGAGTCCAGGAGTTCAAGACCAGCCTAGGCAACAAGCAAGACCTCATCTCTACAAAAACATTTTTAAAAATTAGTTGAGAGTGGTGGCATGTGCCTGTAGTCCCAGCTACTTGGGAGGCTGAGACGAAAGGATCACCTGAGCCCAGGAGGCTGCGGTGAGCCATGATCATGCCACTGCATTCCAGCCAGGGTGGCAAAGTGAGACCTGACTCAAAACCAAAAAAAAAAAAAAAAGAAGAATTAATATTCTCATATTTTTTATGGGTGGGATTCACACTGCACAAAGTACATTAAGTGTACCTTTCAGTGAGCTTTGGTGTATGCATATGCCTGTGTAATCTGAACCCCCGTGACAACATAGAACAATTATTCTCGTCCCAGAAGTTTCCTTCTGCCCCTTTCCAGTCATTTCCTGCCCCCACATCTATCAGAGGCAACAGCTCTTCTGATTTTGTTCAATATGCATCAATTTTTGCCTACTCTAGAACTTCATGTGAGTAGAATTATACAGTATCCTATGTCAAAAGATTAGCAGATTGTCTTTTTTGTTTGTTCATGGTTGTTGTTGTTGACTTTGTCCCGTTCTTTGCAAAGAAACAGGTTCGGATTGTGGAATTCTTCCTCATTCACTGCTTTCCACTTACCCCTACATGCTACCTTCTCAAAAAAAAAAAAAAAAGTACCCACATAGAGAGTTGGAGCTGGTCTAAAGAGTTTTCACTGACATAAGATCTCTGATTTTAGATACATGGTCAGTGCCCCTGCCTCAGTTGCTGAAGGTGGCAAACACTCTTCTTAGTCATGTTGCTCTAGTATGACAGCATACCATAGACCAAGTGACTTAAACAACAGATGTTTATTTCTCACATTCTGAGGCTGGGAATTCCAAGAATAAGGGGCTAAAGCCTTTGGTTCCGGATGAGGGTCCTCATCCTGATCTGCAGGCGGTCACCTTCTTGCTGTGTCCTCACATGGCAGAAAAGAGCTCTGGCTGCTTTCCTCTTAAGAGGATATATATCCATCCCATCATTCCATACCCATGATGTCATCTAAATCTGTTTACATCCCAGCGGTCCCACCTCCAAATACCATCACATTATGGGTTAGGTGGACACAAACATTCAGTTCATAACAACTCTCTTCCCCCAACCAAAATTAGTTGCTTGTTGATTTACCTATTGGTGTATTAAAGAAAGAGGCTTATTGTCTGCCACTAACTTCTCAAAGTATGAGTGTTTAATGGCGTATATGTCCGAATTTTATTTAACTCAAACAGGAGTACTGGCAGAATGTCAAAGCTGGTCCGATGCAGGTTTGAGAAGTTGGGATGTACATAGGTGGTGCTGAAATAAGGCTATTGTAAGTTACCCTGTGACTTTACAGTCAGCAGACTTAATCAAAGCTTATTCTCTGAATGAACAGAAAAATTGGAAATTTTGTAGTTGATGTACAAAAGCTCATATGATCATGTATCTGACAAGTTTTGGAGTATTTTGCCTGAATAATAAGCACAGGAACTGTCACAGGTACCATTGGTTATTTCTCTTTTCACTTTAGTTTTTCCTTTGTTAATATGAATATTTATTTTAATATACCCCAAAACATCCATATTTTTATGTTTTTATTGATACATGATAATTTTACATACTTATGGGTTGCACATGATATTTTGATACATGCATAGAATGCATAGTCATCAAACCAAGGTATTTAGGGTATCTATCACCTTGAACATGTTTTATTTCTTTCTGGTGAGAACATTTAAAATCTTCTCTTCTAGCTAATTTGAAATATAAAATACTGAGCCTAGAAGGTCAAGGCTGTGAGCTTGCCACTGCACTCTAGCCTGGGCGACAGAGTAAGACTCCAACTCCAAAAAAAAAGAAATATAAAATATATTACCATTAGCTGTAGTCACCCTAATGTGCTATTGAACACTAGATCTTACTCTTTCTGTCTGTATTTTTGTATCCATTAACAAACCTCTCTTTTTCCCTCCCTCTCCTTGCTTCCCAGCCTCTGGTAACTATCATTCCCCTCTTTACTTCCATGAGATTAACTTTTTAAGCTCCTACATATGCATAGAAACATGTGGTGTTTGTCTTTTGTGCCTGGCTTATTTTACTTAACATAAAAACCTCTAGTTCCATCCATG
Organism: Tarsius wallacei; assembly: GCA_963574415.1. Classification (NCBI taxonomy): domain Eukaryota; kingdom Metazoa; phylum Chordata; class Mammalia; order Primates; family Tarsiidae; genus Tarsius; species Tarsius wallacei. The sequence goes on along the minus strand of CAUYQG010169487.1, from coordinate 26,909 downwards.
CTGCTGCAAATAACAGGATTTTACTCGTTTGGGGGCTGAAGAGTACTCTATTGTGTATATATGCCACATTTTCTTTATTCATTCATCTGTTGATAGACACGTTGATTCTATTTCTTGTCTATTGTGAATAGTGATACAATAAACATGGGGGTGTAGTATCCCTTTGATGTGCTAATTTCCTTTCTTTTGGATAAATAGCCTGCTGAATTATAAGGTATTTCTTTTTTTTTTTTTTTTAAGAACCCTCTAATACTGTTTTCCCTAATGGCTGTACACATTTACATCCCACTTACAGTGTTTAAGAGTTTCATTTTTCTCTACATCCTTACCAGCATTTGTTATTTCTTGACTTATTCATAATAGACATTACTGGGGTGAGAGGATGTCTCATTTTTGGTTTCTATTTGAATTTCCCTGATCATTAGTGATGTTGAGCAGTATTTTGTATATCTTTTGGGCATTTGTATGTCCTTTTTGAGAAATGCCTATTCCAATCCCTTGCCCCTCTTTTTTTTTTTTTTGAGTTGAAGTCTCCCTCTGTTGCCCAGGCTGGAGTGCAGTGACACACATGCTCACGACCACCCCAGCATTGACCTACTGGGCTCCAGCGATCCTTCCACCTCAGCCTTCCAAGTAGCTGGAACTACAGGCATATGCTACCATGCCTGGCTAATTTTTGATTTATTGTAGAGATGAAGTCTTGCCAGGTTGCCAGGCTGGTCTCAAAAATCCACTCACCTCGGCCTCCCAAAGTGCTGGGATTACGTGCTGAGCCACCGAGCCTGGCCAGAGTCGATTTTTATATATGGTAAGAGATAGAGGCCTAATTTCATTCTTATGCATTTTGATATTCACCATTTATTGAAGAGACTGTCCTTTCCCTAATTCTTGCTGCCTTTGTCAAAAACCACTTGACTGGAAATACATAGATTTATTTCTGGGTTCTCTATTCTCTTCCATTGGTTTATATGTCTATTGGTTCTCTACCATTGATTTATGATGACTATAGCTTTGAAGTGTATTTTGAAATCAAGAGGCGTGATGCCTCCTGCTTTGTTCTTTCTGCTCAGTATTGCTTTGGCTATTCAGGGTCTTTTGTGGTTCCAAATGAATTTTAGGCTTTTTTTTTTTCCTATTTCTGTGAAGAATGTCATAGGTATCTTAATAGGAACTACATTGAATCTATAGCTAGCTTTGGATAGTATGGTCATTTTAACAGTATTAATTCTTCCACTTCATGAGCATATGTCTTTTTGTTTGTGTCCTCTTCCGTTTCTTTCACCAGTGTTTTATGGTTTTCATTGTCATGGTCTTTTACCTTTTTGGTTAAAATTATTCCTAAAATTTTTTTTTCTTTTTTACCTAATATACATGGGATCACTTTCTTGATTTCTTTTTCAGCTAGTTTGTTAATGGGGTATAAAAATGCTGATGTGTATTTATTTATTTATTGTAGAGATGAGGTCTCACCATGTTGCCTAGGCTGGTCTTGAACTCCTGGGCTCAAGCAGTTTTCCAATCTTGTCCATCCAAAGTACTCAGATTACAGGTGTGAGCCACCATGCTCAGCCAGATTTTTACATGCTGATTGTATACCCTTCAACTTGACTAAGTTTGTTTTTAGAGTTCTAAGAGGTTTTTGGTGGAGTCTTTAGGTTTTTCTATATATAAGATCATGTCATCTGCAAAGAAAGTTTTACTTTGTCCTTTTTCATTTGGATGCATTTGATTTCTCTTTGCCTAGTTTTCTCTGGCTAGGGTTTCTAATACTGTGTTGAATAAGAATAGTGAAAGCAGCTGGGCTCGGTGGCTCAGCCTGTAATCCCACGCCTTGGGAGGCTGAGGTGAGTGGATTGCCTGAGCCTGCGGGTTCGAGACCCGCCTGGGCAACTTGGTGAGACCTCATCTCTACAATAATTTAAAAAATTAGCCGGGCATGGTAGCGCATGCCTGTAGTTCCAGCTACTCAGAAGGCTGAGGCGGAAGGATCGCCGGAGCCCAGCTGGTCGAGGCTGCGGTGACCGGGAGCGGCCACTACACTCCAGTCTGGGCGACAGAGTGAGACTCCAACTCAAAACAAAACAAAACAAAACAAAAAGAATAGTGAAAGTGGGCATCCTTGTCTTGTTCTAGTTCTTAGAACAGAAGCTTTAAACTTTTCCCCCATTCGGTATAATGTGAGCTATGATTTTTTAAAATATATGGTCCTTATGTTGAAGTATGTGCCTACTTTGCTAAGAGTTTTGTATCATGGTGGGATATTGTATTTTATCAAATGCTTTTGCTTTTTCTGTATCTATTGAGATGATCATATGGTTTTTGTCCTTCATTCTATTGATGTGATGTAGCAAGTTTATCAACTTGTATATGTTGAACAATTCTTGCATCCTTGGCATAAATCCCTCTTGGGTGTATTATTTTTTATATATACTGTTGGACTCTGGTATTTTGTTGATGATTTTCGTATTGTTATCCAGGATATTAGCCTGTAGTTTTCTGGGTTTTTTTATTGTGTCCTTGTCTGTTTTTGTATTTTTGTTTTCTTTTGTTGTTGTTTTTTTTATTAGTGATTCAATCACATTACTTATTATCAGTCTGTTTAGATTTTCTGTTTTCTTCTGGTTCAATCTTGGTAGGTCAGGAATTTATCCATTTCCTTTAGGCTTTCCAGTTTAATTTGCATAAAGTTGTTTATAATAGTCTCTAAATGATCCTTTGCAAATCCGTTGTATCCATTGTAATGTGTTCTTTTTTTTTTTTTTTGAGTTGGAGTCTCACACTGTCACCCAGGCTGGAGCACAGTGACATGCTTACAGCCACCACAGCCACAACCTGTTGGACTCAGGCAATCCTTCCGCCTCAACCTTCCAAGTAGCTGGAACTACAGGCACGTGCCACAATGCCTGGCTAATTTTTTTGTAGAGATGAGATCTTGCCAAGTTGCCCAGACTGGTCTCGAACCCCTGGGCTCAGGCAATCCTCTCGCCTCTGCCTCCCAAAGTGCTGGGATTATAGGTGTGAGCCACTGCACTCAGCCTATGTGTTCTTTTTTGTTTCTGGTTTTTTTTGGTTGTTTTTGTTTTGTTTTGGGGTTTTTTTGTTTTTTCAGTCTACTCTTTTTTTTGATTTATTGTAGAGATGAGGTCTCACCAAGTTGCCCAGGCGGGTCTCGAACCCACAGGCTCAGGCAATCCACTCACCTCAGCCTCCCAAGGCGCGGGATTACAGGCTGAGCCACCAAGCCCAGGCTTTTTTTACCCTTTTAAAAAACAAGTTTTAAATTAGCCAGGTGTGGTAATACGCGCCTGTATTTTCAGCTACTTGGAAGGCAGAGGCAGAAGGATCACCTGAGCCCAGCAGGTTGATGCTGGAGTGGCCATGAGTGAGCCACTGCACTCCAACTTGGGCCACAGAGTGGGACTCTGACTCAAAAAAACCCACCAAGTTTTGATTTCTTATTTTGTTTCGTTTTGTTTTCCTGCTCTGATCCTAATTACTTTTCTTTAGCAATTTTGGCTTTGGTTTGTTCTTGCTTTTCTAATTCCTTGATATGCATCATTAGGGTTTTTTTAAATCTGAATCTTTCTACTTTTTTGGTGTAGGCATTTATTATTATGAACTTACCTCAACACTTTTGCTGTATCCCATAGGGTTTGGTATGTTGTGTTTTTCTTTTTATTTGTTTCATAATTTTAAAAAATTTCTTGTTAATTTTTTTATTGACTCAATAGTTGTATAGGAATATCTTGTTTAATTTCCATATATTTATATAGTTTCAAGATTTTCTCATGTTATCTATTTCTAGTTTTATTCTATTGTGGTCTGAGAAGACATATGACATTTTGCGATATTTTTAAAATCCTTGAGACTTGTTTTGTGGCATAACATATGGCCTATCCTGGAGAACGTTCCTTTCATATGCTGATGAGAATGTATTCCACAACTGGTAGGTAAAATGTTTTATAAATATCTGTTAGATCTGTTTTGCTGGTAGTACAGTTTAAGTCCAGTGTTTGTTTTGTTTTGTGTGTTTTTTTGAGACTGAGTTTTACTCTGTCGCCTAGGCTGAAGTTCAGTAGCACGCTCATGGCCACCACAGCTGACTGCTGGACTCAGTCGATCTTTCCACCTCAGCCTTCCAAATAACTGGAACTATAGGCATGCGCCAACACGCCTGGCTAATTTTGTTTTATTTTTTGTAGAGATGAGGTCTCACCAAGTTGCCCAGGCTAGTCTTGAACCCATGGGCTCAGGCAATCCTCTCACCTCGGGCTCCCAAAGTGCTGGGATTATAGGCATGAGCCACCGTGCCTGGCCAAGTCCAATGTTTTTTGGTTGATTTTTCTTCTCTAGATGATCTGTTCAATGCTGAAAGTTGGGTGTTAGTGGCCCCAGCTATTATTGTATTGGGGCCTGTCTCCTTTGCTCTATTATCTGCTTTAAATATCTGGATGCTCCATTTTTGGATGTATCTAGGTAAATTCCCAGTTGATACAGTCCGTTGCTGAATTCATCCTTTTTTCATTATATAATGCCCTTCTTTGTCTCATATAATTTTTTTTTTTTTTTTTATTGGAGTCCCTTCCTCTGTCACCCAGGCTGGAGTGCAGTGGCATGCTCACGACCACTGCAGCCTCGACCTGCTGGACTCGGGTAGTCTTTCCACCTCAGCCTTTGAAGTAACTGGAATGACAGGCATGTGCCACCATGCCCATCTATTTTTTTTTTTTGTAGAAATGAGGTCTCACTATGTTGCCCAAGCCGGTCTTGAACTCCTGGGCTCAAACAATCCTCCCACCTTGGCTTCCGAAAGTGCTGGGATTACAGGCTTGAGCCACTGTGCATGACCAGTTATTTTTTTATTCATTTATTTTTATTCATTTATTTATGTATTTTTATTCATTTATTCACTCTATATCATTTAATGGGGAATTTCAAACTGTTTACATTCATCATTGTTATTGATAGGTTAAGACCTAGTCTTGTCATTTTGTTCATTGCTTCTGGTTGTTTTGTATATTCTTTATTTCTTCCTTGTTTATTGTTTGCCTTTACTTTTTGGTGGTTTTCTGTAGTGGTAACATTTGATTTCTTTTTCTTATTTGTGTATCTGCTCTTCAATGAGTTGTATACTTTTCATGTGTTTTCATAATGGCACATGTCATCCTTTTACTTCCAGGTATAGGATTCCTATAAGCATTGCTTGTTGGTCCATTCTACTGCTGATGGATTCTCTCAGTTTTTTATTATCTGAGAAATACTTTATTTTTTCCATTTGGATGGATATTATTGCTGAGTATAGTTTTTTGGACTTTTTTCCCCATCACTTTGAATATGTCATCTCATTCTCTTGTGGCCAGTAAAGTTTCTACTGAGAAAGTCACTGTAAGTCTGATGGTATTACCTTATATGAGATCGATGCTTTTCTCTTACTGTTTTTAGAATTCTTGCCTTGTCTTTGACTTTTGATAGTTTGACTGTATTATGCCTTGGAGAAGACCTCTTGGGGTTCAAACTGTTTTGGATCTTTAAGCATCCGTAGTTGGGTGTCTATCTCTCTTGAAGGACTGGGAAATTTTCAACTATTTTAAAATGTGGTTTCTATGCATTTACCTAGCTCTTCTTTTGGAAATCTCAAAATTCTGATATTTGATCATTGTATAATGTACTATAAGTCATGTAGGCTCTTTTTGTTCTTCATTCTTCATTCTATTCTTTTTTTGTTGACTAACTGGATTGTTTCAAAAGACCTCTCTTAAATTCTTTCTTCTGCTTGATATACTTTTTTTTTTTAGTCAGAGTCTCACTCTATTGCACAGGCTGGAGTACAGTGGCACACTCATGGCTACCACAGAATCAACCTGCGGGGCTCAGGCGATACTTTTGCCTCAGCCTTCCAAGCAGGCAAGTGCCACCACACCTGACTAAATTTTTTTTTTTTTTTTTAATTGTAAAGTTGAGATCTCACCAAGTTGCCTAGGCTGGTCTCGAACTCCTGGGCTCAGGCAATCCTTTTGCCTCTGCCTCCCAAAGTGCTGGGATTACAGGTACAAGCCACTGTACCCGGCCTCAATTATGTTTTTTAATTCATTCATCTAATTCTCATTTCCAGAATTTCTGTTTAAGTAATATTTATCTCATTATTGAATTTCTCATTCAGGTAATTAATCTCTTTTCAGGATTTCTTTGTATTGTTTGTGTTCCCTTGTTTCTCACTGAGTTTCTTTAACATCATTATTTTTAATTCACTTTCAGATATTTTGTAGATTTATTTTTGGAAGGATCTATTACTGGAGGATTATTATGTTACTTTAGAAATGCTGTGTTTCCTTGCCTTTTTATGTTTCTTGTGTCCTTACATTTATGTCAGCACATTTGGTGTGACAGTCACTTCTTCCCATTTTATGCATTCACTTTTGCATGGAAAGACTTTTTCCTACATATGTATCTATAGTGTTATTTGGGGGTGCTTTGGTTTTGATTCCAGGTAAGTGCAGTAGTCTCCATAGAATTTCTTCAGCTGTAATCAGTATCAGTGGTGATTGTGAGTTCCTTAGTGTCTTAGGCTACAATTGTTTTTGTTTTTGTTTAAAGATGTGGGATACAATTCAGGATTAGGTATATAAGTGGTCATTGTATAGGTAAAGTTTGGGCCTCTCTTTGGTCCCCACTTCGCCTGATTTGAGATCAGCAGGTACCCTTATTGATGAAGTATACTCCCCCTCCCTCCCATGGCAGTTTCCCACTACTGCCAATCCATTTCTTACAGTATTATGATAATCGTTCAGGATCTGTTTATGAGTGAGAACATGTACTCAGTTCTTTGTCTCTGTGATAGATCCCTGAGTATTATAGATTCTAAATCCATCCAAGTTGCTGTGAAGCCCATAATTTTGTTCTGTTTTATGGTTGCATAATATTCCATGGTTTACATACACCACATTTTTAAAATCCCATCCTCTTTCAATGGGCAGCACAGTCGGTTCCATGTTTTTGCTGTTGTGCATAGTGTTGCAATAAACATGTGCGCGCAGGTAACTTTTTCACAGAATGATTTGAGTTCCTCTGGGTATATTCCCAGAAGGAGAGTTGCTGGGTTGTATGGAAGGTTAGTATTTAGATCTCTAAGGAATCGCCACACTGTTTTCCACAGAGGTTGTACTAGTTTACACTCCCCCCAACAGTGTAGAAGTGTTCCTTTTTCTCTGCATCCTCTCCAGCATCTCTTATTCTTTTGAATTATTGATGATAGCCATCCTGACTGTAGTTAGATGGTATCTCAGTGTGGTTTTGATTTGCATTTCTTTGATGAGTAGCCTGAGGTTACAATTCTTTTTTTTTTTTTTTTTGAGTTGGACTCACTCTGTCGCCCAGACTGGAGTGCAGTGGCACACTCCTGGCCACCGCAGCCTCGACCTGCTGGGCTCCGGAGATCCTCCTGCCTCAGCCTTCCAAGTAGCCGGAACTACAGGCGTGTACTACCACGCCCGGGTAATTTTTGATTTATTGTAGAGATGAGGTCTCTCCAACTGGCCCTGGCAGGTCTCGAACACGCGGGCTCAGACAATCCGCTCACCTCGGCCTCCCAAAGCACTGGGATTACAGGCCGAGCCACCGAGCCAAGACTATAATTCTTTTTTTGAATTGGAGTCTCACTCTGTCGCCCAGACTGGAGTGCAGTGGCTGCTCCCAGCCACTGCAGCCTTGACCTGCTGGGCTCCGGTGACCCTTCCACCTCAGGCTTCCAAGTAACTGGAGCTATAGGTGCACGCTATCATGCCCAGCTAATTTTTTAATTTATTGTAGAGATGAGGTCTCGCCAAGTTGCCCAGGCGGGTCTCAAACCCTCAGGCTCAGGCAATTCACTCACCTCGGCCTCCCAAAGTGCTGGATTACAGGCTGAGCCACTGAGCCCGGCCAAGACTACAATTCTTAAAGGAGGCTGTGGCAAGGCTTTGTTAGGGATGGGGACACTTGACATGTCTTTCCTCAGGCATTAGTTGGCAGTGGTAGGCCAGCATGCCAGTACTTGGGCCCCCAAGCAACATACTAGGGTGCTGGCAATGGAGGGTCTTGGCGGACTAGTCCTTGGGCCTCCAGATGCTATTCTCAAGTGCAGGAGGTGACAACAGCAGGCCAGATGGGTGGATCCTTATGATCCCTGGTGGCATGCTTGGTGTCAGCAGTGGCATTAGAGGAGACTGGCCAACCATCAGACTTCTGAGCTGCAGGTGTCAATGGTGGCATCAGTGATCTAAATAGGCCATTCCCTGGCATCCTGGAAGGTGCATATGGGTGGGCTAGGCCCATCCTTAGGCCACTGGACAGCACTTGCAGATGCACAGCAGGTGAGAACACCTGTTCCTACACCTTCACATGGCATGCATGGGCATCAACAGTAGCAGACAAGACAGGTTGATTTCTAGTTACTCAAATAATATGCACACATGCTGGCAGTAGCAATGACATGAGGGTCAAGCCTGTCCTCAGTCTTCCTGATGGTGTATGCCAGTGACAACTATGGCAGCAGTGCCCACAGATGATACAGGCCTGTTTTCAGGACTTCCAGTGGTATGAGTACAACCCAGCAGCAGTGGGCAGGGTGGGATATACCTAAGTCACCAGATAGCACTCTCAGGTGATGGTGGTGGGCAGGGTGGATATAGCCTCAGTTCCCAGTGTGGTACATTTCCAGACTTGTTCTCAACACTCCTGAAGGTGCATGAAGGTACTTGGCAGCCCTGCTGCTGGACAGGATGGCATTGCTGTCAGTGGCAGTGGCCCCAGACAGGCGGCTCTTAAGCTCTAGGGAGCACACATTTTGTCTCACTTCATCCTGGAGGCAACCTGTGTAGTGTCCCATGGAGTTTAAGGCATTGCATGGACTAGAGTGCTGGGGATCCAACCATGCCACTGGGTTTACTTAATATTATGCTTCTCCAGCCTTCTGAGTATACTGAGGGGATGTCAGCAGGGCTCCAGAAATGTGGAGATGCAGGGACTCTTGGACCCCAGGGCAGGGTATAGTCTGGGGACCTGGGGTCTCAAAATGTTTAGGGCAGATGCTTCAAATGTGGGGAGTATAAGGAACTCAGTGCAAACTTTCTCTCCAACAGTGTCATTGCATGGACTCTGGGCAGCTGTCTGTACTAAGTTTAGGGCCCTTAAGGGCTGAGGGGTTCTTCATGATTAGGATTGTAGGAATCCACAGTGGGAATATGGACTGCTGAGGATCACTCACTTAGCTTTTCCCTGCAGTGGAGAGTTTCTCCAGCCAGGATTCACTGGGCTGGCTGCTTTGCTTGCTTTTTCTGTGTCTCAGAGGTTCCTCATAATTTCCCTGTGTAATTCCAGTGTTCCCTCCTAGATGCTCTAGTCAGTGTGTGGTTATATATTAGGTGTTTTGGCTCTTCCTTGTTGGAAGCAGGTACTGCACACCTAGTCAGCCATCTTGAAGCAACAACTCTGTATTAGGTTTTCTATATTTCCTTTTTATTAACTTTTTAAAAACCTCATGTACATAATTTATAATAGCATTTAACGATGAACAGCGTACAGAACTAAAAACAAGTCTTCTGAGATACTTCCCCATTTTCTCATGAGAGCCAAATTTCAATTCTTTCAACTTTTTTTCACTTATTTACCTTTAAAAGACCAAATAATATGCATGTACCTTTTTTCATAAAACACTTATTTATGAATTATATAATTGCCTTTTTTTTTTTTTCTTTTCTTTTTTTTTTTTTGAGTTGGAGTCTCACTCCTTTGCCCAGGCTGGAGTAGTACGGTGGCACACACGCTCACGGCCACCCCAGCGTCGACCTTCTGGGCTCCAGCGATCCTTCCGCCTCAACCTACCAAGTAGCTGGAACTACAAACACACGCTACCATGCCTGGCTATTTTTTATTTTATTCAAGTTGCCCGGGCTGGCTTCAAACCTGTGCGCTCAGGCAATCTAATACTCGCCTTGGCGTCCCAAAGTGCTGGGATTACAGGCTGAGCCACCGAGCTGGGCCTATAATTGCCTATTATATGCCAAACTATTCTTTGACCTGCAAATACAGCACTGAGATAATTAAATCACCATTCTCCCAAAGCCTACCATGCAATTGTGGTAGATAGTCAGTAATCAGGATATTATACACATGCATACAAACAACATACCCCACATATATAACAGAAGGTGATTAAGCACTAGAAAGAAATGACTTCAGGGAAAGCACATGTATCTGAGTGTTGCAACAGAAGGGAGTGAGTCAGGATGACATTGTTACACAGAAGGGACATCTAGGGTCTCTTTGAGAAAGTAATATTTGAGAATTCAGGGCAACAAAACAGACATGCCAAGCAAATATATATGTGAGGAGTATATAGGTGCTAAACCAGGAAAGGGCTTTCTGTGTTCAGGGGACAGAAACGGGCTCTGTCAGTGTACATTGGAGTGAGTGAGTCAGAAGGTGGGGGGAGTTGAGCTCAGAGCAATGGAGCTGAGTTGCAGGCCCTGTCATCCCTTCAGTCTTGCACTGAATGTGGTGGGAAACCACTAAAGTGTCCAAATTAGAAAGTGTTATGATCTGGCTTATACTTTAGATGATACTGTAGCTACAGTGTAGGCAATAGATTTTTGTACTGTGTGTATTCTGTTTTCCAAGAGAAGATGTAATGTATAATAATGGAATGAAAAACTAGGTCCTGTAAGGGAAATCTTTGTAGGGCTGATCTCATTATAATACAAGGTAGAAGGGCTTAGGCTGCCTCAACTCTAACTCTTCTGACTGCAAATGTTTCCTTTTCAGCAGGATCAGAACCAGAAATCCATCTCTGTGCCTGCTGTCCGCTGACCTTCTCCAGTCAGCACTTGCTCAGCAAACATATATTGCACAGTCATTCTTCACAGATGTCTCCAGGCCTCTATACAGAACGTGACCTGAAGTCAAAGGATCCTGGCCTGGAGGCTCAGAAGCAATCACACCAACAGTTTTCTGATCAGAGTTGCCACAGTGACACAGCAGAAGAACAAGAGAAAGAGAAAACCTCTAAACCCTTGTTCAGGAGGAAGAGACTAACTTCAAGGACATTTTCCAGCCCCACCTTAAGACAAGTAGTGAGTTCAGTGGGAAGGAACAAAGAGGTGGAAATAGAGCCCAGCCAAGCCCAGAGGGAACATCCTAAGGAAATAGACAAAGCATTCAAAGGAATAGAAAATTCAAGATGGGGAACATTCAAGTATGCAGGGGTTGGACGAGACTCCAGCCAGAAGATGATAATGCTCAATCACAAAAAAGCACATTCTAGGCAGAAGCTTTTTGCATGCAAGGAGTGTCAACAGGGCTTTAGTGATGAGTCAGCATTACTCTTGCACCAGAGGACACACTCAGGGGAGAAGCCTTTCGTGTGCAAAGAATGTGGACAAGGCTTCAGCTTCAAGTCAGCTCTCCTCAGACACCAGAGGATACACTCAGGGGAGAAGCCTTTTGTGTGCAAGGATTGTGGGAAAGGCTTTACCCAAAAGTCAAACCTCACTGTGCACGAGAAAATACACTCCGTAGAGAAGACTTACAGATGCCGAGAGCGTGGGCCAAGGTTTAACGATAAGTCATCATACAATAAGCATATGAAGGCATACTCTTTTGTATGTGAGGAGTGTGGGCGAACCTACACCAGGAAGTCATCCCTCATTGTGCACAAGAGAATACACTCAGGAGAGAAGCCTTATGTATGCCGGAAGTGTGGACGAGGATTTTGTGATAAGTCACACCTCAACAGACACCAGAGGACACACTCAGGGACACATTCTTTCATGTGCAAAGAATGTGGGCGAGATTTCAGCTGTAAGTCAAGACTCCTCAGATACCAGAGAATACGCTCAGGGGAGAAGTCTTTTGTGTGCAAGGATTGTAGGAAAGGCTGTACACAAAAGTCAAACCGCACGAGAGAACGCACTCCAGAGAGAAGACTTACAGATGCCGAGAGTATGGGCAAAGGTTTAATGATAAGTCATCATACGATGAGCATTTGAAGGCACACTCTTGTATGCGAGGAGTATGGGTGAGCCTACACCAGTAAGTCAAGTCTCCTCAGACGCCAGAGGATACACTCGGAGGAGAAGCATTTTGTGTGCAAGGACTGTGGGCAAGGCTTTACCCAAAAGTCAAACCTCATTTTACACCAGAGGACACACTCAGAGGAGAAGCCCTAGGAATCCAGAGTGTGGGCGAAGGTTTCCGCATAAGTCCTCTTATAATAAGCACACTTAAGTGAGAAGCAGCTTTTCTGCAGGGAGTGTGGTCAAGGCTTCACCTTGAAGTCGTATCTCACCAGACACCAAAGGACACACTCAGGAAAAGTCTTTTGTGTGCAAGTGTTGGGAGCCAGCCTTGGAGGCCCTCCTGATTGACAAAGTCCAGATGCGCTGAGGACCCCTGGCCGCAAAGCGAGTCCGCGCAGCTGAGGCCCTTCTGTCTTCCGTCTTTGCTGTTGATATGGCCGAAGAACTCTGTACAGTCGAGCATGAAGAGAACAACACGTTTATGTGAAGTACTCACAGCTAACCTGGGAATGTCATGGTTCATATTTCCATTTCCCACCATGCCGTTTGGCCTTTTCTAACATATGCAATGGTTAAACTCTGAAGCACATCAAGAATGCTTTCTTTAACTTAGTTATAAGTTACTAGATATTGCTTGAGTAAAAAATGATATAAGTATATTCACTCTTTATCTGATTTAGAATTATGTAGTTTAGTGTTTAGACATAAGGTTTTTTAGAAGCACAAACTTATAGTAAGTTCATTGTGAATTCACTATAAGTTCTAACACTTATCTAGGAGTTATGTAGGTGATTTATAACACTGTTTTCACAGATTTAGGATGAAGATTAATCGTTAAGGTTTTTACTTAACTCAATAGTTAAAATTTTAAGTTAACAGATATAAAATAGGTTTTCACTGAATTCATAATATACTAATTAGATGCTTTTATGATAAATTAGCTAAATACAGAAAGCAATATTGGGGGCCTGGGAAACATCATTAAAATCTTCTTTTGAGTTTTCTTTAGAAATATACACTGCTTGATAAGAGAAAAATGACAAAGACACCTGGACAAGAAAGGCGATTACGAAGCTTTGAAGGTCATAGAAGCCCCAGAGAAAACTCCTGATACATAGAGAAATGTGCATCTGGAAATTTTCTTGAAACATTTCAAGGACTGTAATTTGGGACTTTGGACTAAAACTATCATTTCTGGCTTTAAGAATAAGACCCATTGACTGAAAGTAGATAGTGTTCTTGGCTTGTTTGTTGCTTCTAAGACCACTAGATGGTGATAACTTCTGAAGGATAATGTACGCCAAGAAATTTTCTTTGTTTTGCCCCTTTACGAATGGTATAAAAGCTCTCTGTTATCTAACATTAAATTGCACCTGTACAGAGTCAGGTGTCCAAAGTGCATTCTTTCACCTACACCGTTCACACCTTCGGGGTATCCTAGACCCGGCGGAAGCTAGACTCTGGCAAATAAATAAAAATTTAAAAATAAAAGAATTAAAAGTCTATATTGAGCATAATTCAGCAGATTTATTAAGATAGATGAGTGACTTTTTAATAGACCAGTAGTAATGCCAGCATATCCTAAAAATACATGCTTCTGAAATAGCAGACAAAGTTAATTAATTTCAGACGTATTTATTTAACACATATACATTGTATACCTGTTATGTGCAAGGTACTCTCTAGATCCTAGATGCACATCAAAGTGTATGATCTCAGTAAGTGAAGAAGACTAATAAATGTATATTGTATTATATATGAAAAAAATAGAGTACTATAGCCGTATTTTATTTACTTTAGAGAAAAACTTTCTAAGCAAGAGACTGTCGAGCTATGGTCTACTTATCAGAGACTGTGCTAAGAAAAAAAATCATATTTTATGCATAGAAAACAAGTATCTGCTGAGTATGAAATATACATCAGTCACTCCAGAGTTATGAAATTACAAGAAACAGAGTCTCTTCCCTCCAGGAACTTGCAGTATAGTAGCAGAGACGTGGCATTTGCACACAGGCCTAATAAAAGGTAATTTGCTTAAGTAAAATTACTCCATTTAGTTTGTGCTCACTATGTTCCAATCTTATTCTGAAAATTTTCATATTTTACCACTTTTAATTCTGCTAATACATTATGAGGTACTGCTTAATATTATATATGAGTATAAGCAAACTGAGGCAAAAGGAATAAGTTTTCCAAGGTCATACATATAATCGTCTGTAAGACTGTGATTGAATTCAGTTCATCATACAAACCACATTCTTAATTTCTATGATAAGGAATGAATATTATGACATAAATACAATACTATAGATTATTAAAAAATAGATTTCTGACTGAGGAAGTTTGAGAAGGAAGCAAGAGTATTTGTTCAAGTATAATCTCATCATTATGTATCCAAGGAAATGTGGAAAGAGGTATTTTTTTGAAGCTGCTTCCAGAACAACAGTGAGACAATCATGTTGACGTTAGGTTGGCAAAACATGTGGCAATAGTAGTTTAAGGCAGACAAGATCTCTGGAGTCCATCTAGATATTTTTGGGGGGATCTTTGCAATATATTCTCAAAATGTTAATATTATAACTATGCCTCTTCTTTTAAAAATGTATATGTGTATATATGTATGTGCTCATATTATAATATATGTAAATATTTTTAAAGAAGAGGCATAATCATTAAGCAATAATGTTAAAAAGAATATGATTGAGAAAATGTCATATGGAAATACATTCATTCTGAAGAGCAATCAAGAAAATTGCAATTCAAAATGCAAGTCATGTGCTAATAACATTCACAAAGAAGAAAGAAAGAGAGAAGGAGGGAGGGAAAGAATGGGGGAGGAAGGAAGAGAAAAGGAGGAAAAATTCAGCTGTCTCAAGGACTTGGAAGGCAGCAGTCTTTATAAGCAAAAAATAATTTTAAAATATATTTAAAAACCTGTTATAAGCTTAAGGCCTCTGGGAAAGCAGTTTCACTGCTATGAAATAGAAACATATAAATGTTGAACTTTAATGAAATAATTTTTAAGTGTATGGGTGGCCATCAAAAAAATTCAAATATACTTATTAATATGAAAATACATTGAAAATAAATTGAGTTTTAAAATTGTGCACGCAGAGCTTCTGTTTTGCCTGTAGATTAAAATATATTTTTGTCAGGGTAAGGTTTATTTAACGCTAAGTGCCTAGTTAAAAAAATATAATGCATGTCTGCTAATTCAACCTTCTCTAGCTCAATTTAACATATAAAACTATGCTGTTTTTATTCTATAAAAATGATATCAACTTTAAAATTGCTGTATTGTTAGTTTGAATACATTTATTACAATTTATCTGTTCTTTAGTTGATTTAAGTGAAACAATTTTTTCATCTTTTTAAATGTGTTCTCTACAATTTAGGCAAGGTTGAGTTTGATTTTTCTAGCACTGACTTTTGTATTGCTTTTCTGACTTTCAAAAATGTTTGATAGTGAGGTAGTGATTTGAACAAATATATCATTTAGTTCTCTGTTGTATTTTTAGATTAATCTTTTTATAGTGAGATAATTGTAGATTCACGGTCTGTTGTAAAAAATAATTCAGAGAGATCCCATTAATGCTTTATCCATTTTTTTCCCAATAGTGACATCTTGCAAAACTATAATACAATATCACAACCAAGATATTAACATTGATATAGGTCAAGATACAAGTATTTCTGACATGGAGACCCGCTAATGTCTGTCTATATTGTCACAGCCCCGAGAGAAGGGCATGGCAAGGATCCTGGTGCTCCTGTACATTCCTGAAAAATAATCCTTAGAACTAATAAAAGGCACACTTTCCCTTATCTCCTATGCATTCCCAGTAAGTAGCTTTGGGGGATCCTTGACTTCCCTGCAGTCCATGCCCAATCAACTAAAAGATCGAATCCTCATTTACTCCCTTTTTCTGTGTAGTGATAAGTTTTGTGATTTGTATAATTTTTGTGTGATGCATGATGTCTTAGGCATTGTAAGGTCCCATTACTTTATGGCAAACTTCATTAACGCTTCTATTTGGCCCTACTGATAAAAGCTATAAGATACCTCTGACACTTGGCACCAGGAAGTCTGGACGAAAAAATGTCATTATCGATGAATGTGCCTAAAAATCAAGTTCTATGCAATGTTCTGTTGGTCATATGGCTAATGTATAGGTACCAAAGATTCTGGACTTAAAAAAATGAACTATAAAGGTCTGGAGAGCGAGCAGAACCATTTTAGAAAAACCTCGAGCTGGCTCTGCTCCCTGGATTAGAACTCAGAATAAACTTCTTTCTTGGACCACAATATTTCTATTTTCCCAGGAATCTCTCATGTTGTCTTTTATAAGCATTCCCACATCCCTTCCATAAGCCTGTCCCTAACCCTTGACCACCACTAATCTGCTTTCAATTTCTATCGATTTGCCTTTTCAATATTTGTTGTTATAAAAATAGAACATTCAGTAGCTAAACTTTTGGAATTGACTTTTCTCATTCAGCATAATTGCATGATAATTCATCTAAGTTGCTACATATACTAATATTTATTTTCCTTTATTGTTTAATAGTATTCTACAGTATGACTGTCTCGTAGCTTGTTTTACTATACATCTATTGGAGGTCTTTAGACTATTTCCAACTGGGGCTACTACAAATAAAATTTGTCATTTAGAAATTGTTATATAAGTTAATTATACAGTGTAATTTTGACTTTGTGTTTTTAGTGTCCTTGAGATCTATTTGAGTTGTTACATGTATCGATAATTTGTTTATTTTATTGCTGAATCAATTGATGTAATCATATAATTTTCCTCCTTAATCTGTTGATATGTTGGATTACATTGACTAATTTTTAGAATATGAGACCAGCTTTGAATACCTTCAATAAATTCTACTTAATAAGATTTATAATTTTTTATATATTATTGCATTCCATTTTTTAAAATAAAAATTTAACTTTGTTGTGTCAAAACTCATGGACAATCTTAGTATACAGTTGATTATGGGTATTTGTTTTATTCCATGGTAAGTATTATCACGGTTTATTTAACAACCATTCACCCATGGAAGAACAGGATTGTTTTCAGTTTGGGGCTACTACAAATAAAGCTGCACTCATTACAAGTGTTAGTGTAAACTTAGGTTGTCATTTCTCTAGGAGAAACACCCCAAAGTGCAACTGCTGGGTCATATGGTAAGAACATATTTAATTTTATTAGTAACTGCTAAATAGTTTCCAGAATGACTATATCATTTTGCATTCTCAACAGCAATGTATGAGTGATCCAGTTTCTTCACCTTTCTTCCAACATTTGTTATTATTACTGATTCATTTTTAAATTTTAGCCTTTCTGATAGGCATTTTACTATATTTCATTGTGGTTTTAACCTGTAGTTTTATAGTGATGAATTATGTTCAACATTTTTTCTTGCTTGTTTGCCATTGGTATCTCCCATTCAGTAAAATGTGAATTAAACTTGCTCTCTCTCTCTTTTTTTTTTTAATTTTCTGATTGTCTATTTTAGCTGTTGAGTTTTGAGTGTTCTCTATATATTCTAGGTAAAAAAGTTTTTGTCGAATAGCAGGTTTGCAAATATTTTTCTCTCAGCCTCTAGTTTGTCTTTTCAGTTCTCTTAACATGGTCTTTCATTGGGGGAAGGTTTTTAATTTTGATTTTGTGCTTTTGGTGTCAAATCAAAGAAGTCTTTATCTAGCTTCATTTCCAAAAACTTTATTCTATTTTTTGCCAAAATCAGTCTCAGGTACATTTCACTTATGGTTATTTTGTATAAGGTGCAAAATTAAGGTTAAGTTCCTCTTCTTATTCTTCCTCCTTTCTTCTTCCCCTTCCCCTCCTCCTCCTCCTTCTTTCTTCCTCTGGCATATGGGTATCTAATTGCAGCAACTCCATTTGTTTAAGAGACATATCCTGCATGACATAGCTTTTGAGCCTTTGAAAATTTCAATTGAGCATATCTGCGAGGGTCTAATGTGGTTCTCTACGCTGTTCCATTGATTTACAGTCTACTCCCCCACAAATACCACACTTTAATGATTATTATAGCTACATAATAAGTCTTAATATTGAAGAAACAAATGACTCTCAACTTTTTCTTTATTTTCAAAATTGTTTTAGATAGTCTAGGGCTTGTGCCTGTCCATCTAAATTTTAAATGAGCTTGCCTGAGTGTAAAAAATGAAACAAAACAAAACAAAATTAAAAAATTGGGATTCTGATAGGGATTTCATTGAATGTATAAATCCATTTGAAGAGAAATAACATATTTATTTTGTTGGATCTTCCCATAAACACAATGTGCCTTTACGTTTAAATTTATTTGATATGTATTTTATTTCTTTATCAGCATTTTATAATTTTTGGTATATTGAAGCTGTGCACATTTTGTTAAGTTTGTATTTAAATATTTTATTTTCTGGATAAATTGAAAACGGTGTCGTAATTTTAATTTTTGGTCTCCATATATTCACCTACTACACAGAAATGTGATTTGTGTATGTGTGTGTTTGTGTGCTTATGAGTGGGCTATTCTTAGATTTTGCAATCTTTCTTAACTTTCTTATCAGTTCTAAAAAGATTTCTACTTTGTAGATTCCTTAAAATTGTCTGCATAGTTAATTATGTCATCTGCAAATAGAAACAGTTTTGTTTTTTCCTTTCAAGTCTGTGTATCTTCTGTTTCTTTTTTACTTGATTGACTTCAGTAGCTAAAATTTTCAGTTCTACGTTGAATAAGAGTGATGAGAGTTGTCATTTTTTTTTGCCATGTTCTTCACCTTACAGTGAAGACATTAACTATTTCAACATTAAATATGAGATTAGCTCTTGATTTCTTCTACATCAATTTATCAATTTGAGGTAGTTTTCCTTAACTCAAAATTTGCTGAGAGTTTATCATTATTAATACATACTAGTTTTTCTTAAATGGTTTCTCTGCATCAGTTGATACAGTCATACAATTTTTCTTCTTAATCTGCTGATACGTTGGATTACATTGACTAATTTTCTAAATATGAGACCAGCTTTGAATACTTTCAATAAATTCCACTTTATACATTACTACATTCCATTTTTTAAGATAAAAATTGAACTCATAAGCAATATTAGCCTACAGCTATTTATGAGTATCTGTTTTTGTGTTTTGTTGCTTAGTTTTGAGACCAGGGTGATATTGTTCCCAATAAATGATTTGGAAGCATTTTTTTTTTAATCTTACAAAAGACATTGTGTCAAATTTGTGCTAATTCTTCTTTAAAGATTTGGTAGAATTCTCCAAAGAAACCATTTGAACCCGCAGATATCTTTTCTGTAAGCTTTTAAATTATGAATTCAATTTCTTTAATGGTTCAAAACTATTCAGATTATTTCATCTTAGTTGAATTTTTATGGTTTGTGTTTTTTGAAGAATTGGTCCATTTTTTCTAAATTGTTGAATATAGAAACAAACTTTTGTCTTGGCCACATTCTTCTTATTTTTCAAGATTTAGCTTTGTACTTTCTTTTCTAGAAAACTTGCTCTAACTCATTCTCCCCAACACACAACTTTACTCCCAACTCCACATCTCCTTTACTAAGAATCACTTATCTACATTTTTATTTTGTCTCATGTATTCTTCAATTTTGGTACCCACTGTTGCAATTTTGGTACCCATTGTTGCACTATTGACTTACCTGTCTTCAACACCAGAATCTGAGATCTGGGTTCACATTACACTCTTTTCTATAATCTTGCCTCTTACACAATATCTGATATATAGAATTTACTTGTTAAATTCTGGTTATTTAAACACATTAAAAAAATCTCACATATAGCTAGGCACGGTGGTTCACACCTATATTCCCAGTACTTTGGGAGGCAGAGGCGAGAGGATTGCCTGAACCTGGGGGTTCAAGATCAGCCTAGGCAACTTATCTCTACAATAAATCAAATAATTAGCCAGGCACAGTGGTGTGTGCCTGTGGTTCCAGCTACTTGGAATGCTGAGCTGGAAGGATCACCTGAGCCCAGCAGGTCGAAGCTGCAGTGGCTGTGAGTATGCCACTGAACTCCAGCCTGGGTGACAAAGTATAACTTGTATACACACACACACACACACACACACACACACAATTTATTTTTGTAAAAATATGTAAAAAAAAATTTTACTATTAATTTTAAACTGGTCTAGTTAGAAACTATAGTAGTTAGTTAAAAAGCAGCAAAGGATTTTTAACTATATGTTCAGTACTGAACTGGATAGAGTTGGAACTGCATTAGACCAGCAACGTATTCTCAGATTATAGTAATCTTTTTGATCAAGTATGCTTCCATTATAAAATAGCGCAGACACCCAAGAAACTAACTGGGATTCAATTAACAGGTGGGTCAAGGAGCTTTTGCATTAGTCAAAAAAGAAAGAGAGGAAAAAATGTGAATCTGAAAGCAATGCTTTCTGAGCTATACTTTTCAACTCATTACCAGATTTTCAAATCTATTATTTCCAAACCAGTTTATTCGCAAATAAGACCAACAATAAAATAGAGGAGGCTAGCAAGAGATAAAAATAATTATTTGCCATGTAAATTTTAAAGACTTAAACTTTTGCGCTTTCTTTCTTTTTTTTTCAAAAAGGAACTATTGAATAAAGCTATAGCTATTTATGAAAGTCATGAATAAAATAGGGAACAAAATGTATGTGTTATAAAAATTGAAGATCTTCGAAACATAAGCAGCAATGTTATAAATCTACTGATAACACTGAAAACAATATTTCTTGGGGTGAAAAACATAGTACGCTAACATTTTTGATCCAAATGATTTTTTATGGGCAAACCTGTTTGAACAGTACCCGCCCCAAAGCTGGTAAACATCTCTGAAAAACCCTCATACTAATGAGTGTTAATGGTGCCTTTGGATAATACCTGGGTAAGGACAGCACTACTTAGAAGAAAAACACACCTCTTACACTAATTAGAGTTCTTGAATGACATTGAAACAGGAAGCTGGTTAAATCATTTTCTCCAGCACTAGATTTAATTGACATAGATATAATGCCAGTGATAATTTTACGCAATTGCAAGATCAGGAGTTTAATATATCTGGCAGTAAGGCAGGGATTTTCTTTCTCTGACAGTGCTGAATAAGCCTCTCTAATCCTTTTTCTTTAGTTTTCCCTTATTTCTAGGCTTAAGTTTAATAAAAGGCTAAAAAAAAAAAATCAAGATTTCTCTAGGCTTCCAAAGCTCAAGCACGGAGAGAGAAAGATGTTATCTTGGGAAGGTTGTGTGGCTCAGAATCATTAAAAAGACTAATGGCAGGATCACAGGGCCTTTGTATATTGCAGAGGCGCCCTCTTTTGCAGTAAACACTTTATCTACTTTCATCTTGCTTCCAAATCACCAAAACGGAGGCAGGAGTCCAAGAGGGATTGGATGATTATCGTTTACAAGGTGCTCAAATGTTTCCTTGAATGTCCAATTTGTCTTAACCGTGACGCTTGCTTATTCATTTACAAGTTATTCCAAAGCATCGCTATGGAGAACTAGAGTATTTCTGACAAAGTGAACTTCGACAGCATGTTTGTTTCAATATTTAATGTTTTGCAGTTTGGAATTGTGATGACTCGTAGAGGGTGGTTTCTTTTCAGGCTATTTGTCAGAGGTGATGAAAAGCATAATATTTATTAAAGCCTCGGAAATAGGCCAAATGTTTTTCCATGTAAAAATCTCCCTGCCTTTTTTTTTTTTCAACTTTGTTTTAATTATTAATTACAAAGTGCAGAGCTCAAACAGATCTGAAGTCTGGATCTTTATGCCCCTGAGATATTCCTGCTTTCCATGTTTGTTTTATGCCTTTGTTTTTAACGCCTGGAACAAAATGCCTCATTTATAATGTTTGTTTGTTTCTCTATCTTCTCTCTTGGCTCTTGGTCAACATTATAGGTGTTGATATGTAATGTTCTCATTTCATTGTTTTCTAAGGTATCTGTAATTGTGAGTTTTATTAATACTTAGAACCAAGAAATATTTAATAAAACATATTTTTCACGTGGCTGTTTTTCTCATTTATACTTTTCAAAGCCATATTTTAGATTGCATGTATGATGATCATAAAATGTAGCCACTGAAATGTCTTCTTTTAAAAATTCATTGAGATTTTCTTTGTAGTCTTAAGTAGATATTTGTATTATATACTTTAATAAATAAGCCATGGAAATTAAGAGAGCAAGCTGTAGAATAGAATTTAACAAATACTTTTCAAGTACTCTGAAATAAAAAATATAATTTGTAATGTATTTTTAAAATAAACATTATTTTAATAACAAAAAACCTGAAAATTGTCACATAGATCAATGTAATTCTATGTATTAGCATAATATGCAACTATTACAATTTATGATGTATAAGAACATTACCTTGCTATCCTTGCTATTTTTAATGATAAAAGTTAGTTATTAAAGTATACAAATAATATTTTAAAACAATATGTATTGTTTCTTCATAATTCCTCAAAGGGTAGATAACATTTGTAATCAAATTAACTCAAATTTTAATTTAAGGCTATAATAGCAACAATAAAGACTGCAATGTGATATAATCAAGAAATAAGATATAATTATCTTTCTTGTTTTTTTTTTCTTTTTATGAAGGAAAAGAGAATGATTTGAAACTGCCATATGAGGAACAATGAAAACACTGATACCACTTCTGGGTCCAGTGGAATAAACTCTTTGATAAGTAGAATATGGGGGCCATGGTCGCTGGCCTGCTAAACTTTTGCTATAAAATCACTTGCATGAGGCATATTAATTAATAAGAGGAAAGGCATATAAATATATACATATTTTTTATTTTAATAAATATATCTATTATATAAATATATACATATACTATAAATATATACATTTATTTTATGTGGGGTACATTTCAGGGTTAAGAATACAAATGTTTATTATGCAAGTACTCTTATTGATGAGGTGTGCCCCCCCACCAGCAGAATCCCACTACTGCCAATCCTGCCCCTCCCCCCCAGCAATTTCCCACTACTGACAATCCTTATCTTGTAGTATTAACAATAATTGTTCAAGGTCCACTTACGAATGAGAACATGTGATACTCAGTTCTTTGTTTCTGTGATAGGTCACTCAGTATTATAGACTATAAATCCATCCGAGTTGCTGTGAAGTCCATATGTTTGTCTTTCTTTATGGCTACATAATATTCCATCATGTATATGTACCACATTTTTTTTATCCAGTCCTCTTTCGATGGGAAGCATGGTTGGTTTCATGTTTTTGCTATTGTGAATAATATTGCAATAAACATGCCGTGCAGGTACATTTTTCATCGCATGATTTGGGTATATTTCCAGAAGGGGGATTATGGGTTTGTAAGGAAGGTCGATTTTTAGATCTTTTAGGAATCACCAAACTGTTTTCCACAGAGATGTTGCTCTAGTTTACACTCCCACCAACAGTATACAAGTGTTCCCTTTTTCCTGCATCTTCAGCATCTGTTGTTTTTTCAGTTATTGATGATGGTCGTCCTGATTGGAGTTAGGTGGTATCTCAGTGTGGTTTTAATTTGCATTTCTTTGATGACTAGTGAGGCTGAGCATTTTTTCATGCATCTGTTGGCTGCTTGTATGTCTTCTTTTGAGAACTGTCTATTCATATCTTTTGCCCACTTTGTAATAGGGCTGTTTGTTTTTTTCTTTTCCACACATTTGAGTTCTTTATAGAACCTAGATGTTGGGCCTTTGCAAGATACACAGTTTGACAAATATTTTTTCCCATTCTGTGGACTGTCTCCCCACTCTCTTGATGGTTTATTTTGCTTTGCAGAAGCTTGTCAGTTTGATGGGATCCCACTTGTCTATCTTATCTCTTATGATATGGGCACTTGGGGTTCTGATCAGGAATTGGTTGCCAGTTCCAATTTTCATCAAGATGTCTCCTGCATTTTCTAAAGTTCTTATAGTTTGAGGTTTTACATTTGATCCATTTACAGTTGATTTTTGTGTATGTTGATAGGGAGGGGTCTTGTTTTAAGCTTCTGCATGTGGTCAGACAGTTTTCCCAGCACAATTTACTGAATAGATTCTCCTCTCCTCAGTGGTTGGTGGTGGAGGCTTTGTCAAAGATGAGTTCGTGGAGAAACTGAGGTTTTGCTTCTGGAATGTCTATTCTGTTCCATTGGTCTATATGCCTGTTCTTGGACCAATATCAGCTGTTTTGATAATTGTAGCTTTATAATTAAGTTTAAAGTGTGATACCTCCTGCTTTGTATTGTTTTGCTAAGGATTGTTTTGGTGATTCGTGGTCATTTATGTTTGCATATGAATTCCTGTATTATCATTTCCAGGTCTGAGAAGAATGCTGCTGGTAATTGAATGGGTATTGCATTAGATCTGTAGATTGCACCTAGAATCCCAACACATTGAGAGGCCGAGACAAGTGGATTGCCTGAGCCTGCGGGTTCAGGACCAGCCTGGGCAATTTTGTGAGACCCCATCTCTACAATAACTAAAAAAAAAAAAATAACCGGGAGTGGTAGTGTGCACCTGTAGTTCCATTTACTTGGAAGTCTGAGGTGGAAGGATCACCTGAGTCCAGCAAGTCAACGCTGGGCTGGTTGTGAGCATGCCACTGCTCCAGTCTGGGCAATAGAGTGAGATTCCAACTAAAAAAACAAAACAAAACAAAAAAAAACTGTAGATTGCTTTGGGTAGGATGGACATCTTAGTAATGTTGATTCTTCCAATCTATGAACATGGAATATTTTTCTATTTGTTTGTGTCATCTTTGATTTCTTTGAGCAGTGTTTTGTAGTTTTCATTATAAAGCTCTTTAATGTGTCTGGTTAGGAAGATGCCAAGATATTTGATTTTTTGTGTGGTTATTGTGAATGGAATTGTGTTTATTATTTAGGTTTTTGTTTGCTTATTGTTGGTGTATAGAAATGTGACTGTCTTTTGCACACTGATTTTATACCCTGAGACTTTGCCAAAGTTCTTTATCAGTGCAAGGAGGTTTTTGAAAGATTCTTTTGGGTTTTCAAAGTAAAGAGTCATATTGTCTCATCTACAAAGAGGGTATAACTTGACTTCCTCTTCTCCAATTTGGATAAACCTGATCTCTTTCTCTTTTCTGATAGCTCTAGCTAGGACCTTCCATACTATGTTGAAAAGGAGGGATAAGAATGGTCATCCTTGTCCTGCTCTGGTGGTCAGGGAAAATGGTTGCCATTTCTGTCTGTTTAGCAGTATGCTGACTGTGGGTTTCTCATAGATGGCTCTTACTATTTTGAGGTATGTTCCATCTATGCCTAGGTGTTCAAGGGTTTTTATCAAGAAGGGATGTTGAATTTTCTCAAAAGCTTCTTCTGCATATAATGATATAAGCATGTGTTTTTTGTTTTTACACCTTTTGATGTATTTAATTATGTTTATAGTCTTACTAATGTTGAACCAACCCTGCATCTGGAGGATGAAGCCTACTTGGTCATGGTAGATGATTTTTGAGATATGTTGTTGGATCTGGTTTGCTAGGATCTTGTTGAGAATTTTAGCCTCTATGTTCATCAAGGATATTGGCCTGTAGTTCTCTTTCTTTGTTGGATCTTTACGCGGTTTGAGTATCAATGTGATGTTAGCTTTATAAATGATTTGGAGAGAGTTCTGTCTTTCTCAATTGCTTGGAAAACTTTCAATGGGATTGGCCATCTGATCCAGGACTTTTTTTTGTAGGTAATTTTCTTATGCCATGGTCATATTTTCTGGATTGTTATTGGTCTATTTAGGGTCTTGATTTCTTCTTTTTTCAATCTGGGGATGTCAGATAGTCCTCCATTTCCTTTTGGTTTTCAAGTTTATTTCCATACAAGTGTGGATAGTAGTCTCTGATAATCTTTTGTATTTCTTTGGGGTCAGTGGTGACTTGATCTTTTGCATTTCTGATTGTGTTTATTTGGGCTTTTTCTCTCTTCTTCTTGGTCATTCTAGCTAGGGGTCCATCAATCTTGTTTTTCCTTTCAAAGACTCAGCTTTTTGTTTTGCTGATTTTTTTGTATTATCTTTTTGTCTTTTATTATCAGATTTTGGGCTTTATTTTGGTGATCTGGATTCTCCTGCTGCTGGTTTTTGGTCTTGCTTTTCCAGCTTCCTTAGTTGATTTTTAGGCTGTTAACTTCTGATCTTTCCATTTTCTTTTCTTTTTTTAATATTCATATTTTTTTTTCTTTTTATTTTAAAGACATGGGGTATCATTCTGCTTAGGTATATGAATGCTCGTTATACAGGCACCCTTGTTGATGAAGTGTGCCCTTCCTGATGCTGGTTTTGGTGGTCTTGCTTTTTCAGCTGCCTTAAGTAATTTGTTAGGCAATTAACTTGTAATCTTTCCATTTACTTCATATGTCTTCATAGAAATATGAATTCCCCTCTTAGGACTAATTTCATGGCATCCAAGAGGTTTTGGTAAGATGTTTCTTTGTTTCATTTGTTTCCAGGTATCTTTTAATGTGTTTTGATTTTCATGTTGACCTAGGAGTTGTTTAGCATCATGCTGTTTAGTGTCCATGTTTTTGTGGATTTGGGGGGAACATTGTTGTTGTTAATATTTATTTTTATTCCACTGTTGTCTGAGAAGGTGCAAGACAGTATTTCAGTCTTGTGGAATTTGTTTATACTTGATTTATCTCCAAGGATGTGATCTTGATTTATCTCCAAGGATGTCCATTCTATTTGGTGATGAGTAGAATGTATATTCTGTGTTTGCTGGGTGAAGTGTTCTGTAGGTGTCAATTAAGTCCTTTTGGTCAAGCGTCACATTGAGGTTCCGGATCTCCTTGTTGATTTTTT